>SJOL01009108.1:0-13697 GCA_004794785.1 Opisthorchis felineus
TACAGTGGACACTGCCTCAAGTCAAAAACCACTTGAAGCTCACCCTAAGGGAAATGTATACGATGGCAAAACTTCGGAAATTTCAAGACTTGGAGGCGCTGCCAACTACTGTCACGCAGACAGCACCGAAGTTGAATCGGGACATTTTCCACCAATAGGCGTTCGATTTGTGGTGGGCAGGCCGGCGACACATTCTTCCGACCATTCACATGCCCCTCAACCTTATTGGCCGTTGCGGGGTCTGATGGTTGAAGGTGCGGTCTCTCAGTCTTCGGCTTCCGCGTAACATGATAAAGTGGGACGAGATGGTTTCGGCACAGTTCGCGCATTTGCACTTTCAGATCAACGAAGGAAACCAGTCAACCGAATGGAGAATCAAACCGGTATTCATTACCATTACAGGGGACGGCAGGCCCTTCGTTTTCTGCTGAAATGTGTCGAGTAGCTGTTTGACGGCTGTGCTGATGTCACCTCAAAGGATGACTATTCCAGCTGTTCACTACCCAACTGGGCCGAGTGTAGGTAGGACTGGATCCCTAGGATTCCAAAAGATCTTGTACTTGGGGTCTTCGTTATTGACTAATCTTTAGGACTAAGTAGGCCCTTCCAAATGTGCCAAATCGTACGTGGATGTCCCCTCCGGCCAACCGCGTGGTATTCAAAGGAGAATAAGAACTCTTCCTCGCTTGACTTTTCCGCCTTGGTTCGCAGGTTCTTAGGGGTTTCTTCCAAAGTCTCTACTTTGTAATGTGAGACTTGTCCACCGAATTGAACCTAACGTTTTCAGACTGCAAAGTACCACTGCCAGTCTATCTCAACAGAATTGAGGTGGCCAACTCGATCAGTTCCAGTTTGGTCACTTCATTTAGGCAAGGCATTGAGATTGGCTAACGTGTGTTAATGACGTTCTGCCGGTTGTATCCACAGTGGCCCCAGAAGCGATTCTTAACTTCCTCATTTTGAAGTCCGCGTCGATAAGTTGGTATTGAGGTTCAGATTCCGCATGAATTCAACACCGAATTCACCTCACAAGATGCGCGTGCAGTAAATGGAATCTTATCAACCCCGGCATTCAAGTGAGAACATGCGGTCCCTGTAGCTGGGCTTCGTGGGTAAGGTTTAGTGCTACGCGTGGCACACTAGAGATTTACCCGAAATATTGGTCGTGCAACACTATGTAGTGCAACAAATAAGCCAGATACGAAGGCGAGTGTGAAGAATGTACAATGTAAAACAACTAAGAACCACACCTCACAGGACTGGTTAGGGAGGCGTAGTCGCACGGCTTATGACAAGTCGGAAAATGATATTCGTATGCAGGAAGCCTGGAAACATTGACACCATCAACCACTGAAGCGCGCAGGCATGCATCTTACTGTCTTTTATGTACAGAAGAGTAATTAGACCGGTTGTAATACTAATAATCATCATACAGTTGTAACACTTCCGGTGCCTAGCTGCCGTGCCACTCGAAGAAAGCACGAGGTCTGAGATACTGCCAGGTTGCCAAAGCCTAGATAGGAGCAGTCGAGATGCAGAAGTTGGATTTGAACCAGGAACCTGCCAATCAGCAAATTCGCACTTTAACCCCTGAGTGATCTCGAGGTCGTTTGGCCGGTAACCAGTTTAAGAGACACTTGTCGGACCTATCCTGAGGCCGTCAGTGCGTGATTTACTTTACTTATGCCCGCGCACAAGTAGACGGCAAACTAGCTCATCAACACCTTGGTCCCGCGCCCTCAACATCTCTTCTTTCTCGGCACCTCTATCCCAACCTCACGAGCAACCAAAATGCCACTTCCTACCTACCTGTTCCATTGGGTAGATACCTCTAATTAAGCCTAACTAAACATCAGTCACATATTTAACAGATGCAATGGACAGCCCAAACCAATGCATGTCTGTACTGGGTAGCGTTTTCAACACCATCTGACAGACCAAGCCGTCTCGGTAGCCAGTCGGTCAATCAATCTATCAGTTAATCAGCTGTGACATACTTTCGATGCATAACTGCCATGCCACCCGAGGGAAGCACGAGTGCTTACGTACCGCCAGTCTGTCCAAACCGAGACAGGAGCAGTTTAGATGCTGAATTTGGTTTCAAACCACGGACCTTCAGGTCATTAAGTTCACGCCTTAAACACTAAGCTATCTGGGGCGCAATCAGCTAATCCAGCACACGATTGAGACAGCTACATGGGCTCAGGCTGATTCAGCCAGACGGGTGGCCAACCCCATTCACAGCACGTCATACTCCAAAAACAAGGTAAAAAGGTAGATATCGAAAGATGTGTGCTATCGTTTTGATCCGATCTCCTCCACGGTCATACATGTGGTGTTTGTATATTTGTGAACGGTTTCTCTCGGAACTATCAATACCCATATCCCACCGCACGTTTCTCGACCCCTTGTGGCTTACTATACACCTAAGAGAACAGGGTGGACTGCTTATCGTTCTCAACTCCCTCCTTTCATCTTCGTCGGACTTGAATGATGTATTTTCATCCAATCTCATAACTGGTACTCGACCTTAGGCGCTGTCCTATTATAATCCCAGAGGGCTCCAAATGCCAAACAAGCAGTCAGTTGGACAACCCTGTCGTCTCACAACTTCGGCTTGGCGCCTATACTCCTAGAGAAACCCACGTCATTAGGATAGCACTAGCATACCCGCCACCCGACCGTTACCGAATAGGCTAACACCTATAAACTCTTAACCTCATCTTGACCGACCATCATGGTATGGTAGATGAAGTCAGTACACTTCCCCTTAGTTAAATGTGATTATAATAACCCTTCTGGTACCCATTGTTACCGATACTTTTTTCCCACCCCGCGTTTTGTCTGCCACCGGGAAGACTACGTTGGGATGAGGAACTACTCCAATACTGTCAACTGGATGGCCCTCAGTCACCTTCCCACTGACGAAAGTGAACACGAGATATCGGTGCGGCTGTTCGCAGCATACAGGCGTTACAACCCCACTTTCACCTCGTCTGAACAGACAAAACAAGTACGCATACCATGTCAGACCGAAGACAAACTTTCTGGGCCCGGTACTCCAGGACAGGCTGCAGCCAGAACTTTGAGACCCACCTTGCTCTGGGTGGGTCGATAAAGCTCAGTCGTTTAGGCACGAAATTACTGACCGGAAGGCTCGTGATTCGAACCTATCCTTAGCACCTCGACTGCTCTTGCCTAGACTTGGGCAACGTGACAATATCTCAATCCTCGTGCTTCTTTCCGGTGGCATGGCACCTAGGCACCAAGAGGGTTTTACAGCCAAATGGTACGACATGCTCTCGGCAGACAGTGTTATCGCAACCAAATCCTGTAGGCGACAGAACTAAGTGAAACTCCTTACTCGGGCGTAGAAAACCCACATCCCTTTTCCGGTCTAGAAGATTCCAACGGAAAACGAAACCGTTACCCCCTCTGCCTTGTGAAACTCCGACGGTGTCCTCGATCCCCCCCCAGGACTCAGGCACTTATCAAAGTCTATGAATCTACCCTCAGCCATGACAAACTCTACCGGGGGCGAGATGGCTCAGTGGTTAGAGCGCGAATTTACTGGCCGGAAGGTCCGTGGTTCGGACCTGGCTTCTGCATCTCGGCTTCTCCTGTCTAATCTTGGACAACCTGGCAGTATCCCAGCCCTCGTGCTTCCTTCGGGCGGCATGGCAGCTAGACACTGAAAGGGTGTTACGACTGAGCGATCACCTTTATTTTTAATTTTTTACAAACTCCACCCCGCATGCAAGTCCCGCACAACAACCAGCCTCGAAGTGTTGGCATTCTTCTTTAAGGACACTGTGAAACTGTGCAACACTTCCTGGTTTTCATCAATTCTCCGGACCTATGACCGTCACCTTATGGTGCTGGTCGGGCATGAGTGTTGCAGTGATTCTGCTGACTACATTGGCTGGAACTCAGTTCTTTAAGGTCCAATAATTCCAGAAGGTCCACGGGGAACAGTCTGACGAGAAACAGCGAGTCACTCTACTCTGAGAAAGCACGTCTTGAGGTGAAGTCCTCCTTGCCTGTGCGGTAGAAGTGTGAAGGCAGATAGGTGTCTGCTTTAGGTGACCAGCGTTTTCATGTTTATGGAAGAATAAATGCTGCCTCCCCCAGAGGAAGGGCGGGTTGAAGAAGCTCGACTCTAAGGACTGACACTCCGATCACGCAACGGTTGGCGGTTACCACGGGTGATGTTCTTCTAAGACTGAGGAGTAGGGTTCGACTCAGATGGTGCCGCATTGTCAGTCAGCCAGTTGTACCATACTCTCTGCGCTCTCGGGCCAGGCCAGCCCCATGCATTCAAGTGGGTCAGACTATTGGGTCACCCAATTCCTGATTCATTTAGCCGTCAACCACCTTGTTGTTGCTATCTGTCTAAGTTTCTATCCAGCAATATAGATCAAAACAAACCTTTATTAAATTCAACAGGTCTCTTCAACAGTGCTGGCTCCAGTGTCAAATTGGACAACAGGTGGCTTCTGCTCAGCCCTTGTTTTCCATTTCGGCCGATGTGTGTTGTGTTTCTAAAGCGCGCATACAAGACCCAAGCTCGGTCACAAACCTCAAACAGCTGGGACGAACCCAGATTCTCGCACTTTACTCTTTGGATGTCTGGTGATCTTACTGCCATGGCTGGTGGAATCTAAGTTGTGGGAGTCTCAGGACTGAATGTGGCTTATTTGCCCACTAAATAGTCGTCTTTAAGCTGTTCGATTGATTGGCTCAAGATCAACGCATCTCGACACAGTGAAGGGTGTTTGCTTTGTATGTTAACCTACGATTGGACAGACGGCAGCTCTGAGGCTAAGAAAGCTTCTGTTGAGCTTTGTCACTGCTGCTTCTGTGGGCAGGAGTACAGATATCTTGATTCTGGCAGGTTATGTGAATGCCTAGGCTGGCAGACTAAGTCCTGAGAACGCTCATTTTGATGGCTGACTCGGAATTGACGTTTACCTCACAGATAATGGGAAGCAACGTCTTCAGTTGTGTGCTGAACATCATTTGTTCCCAGCTAGCACAAACTTTCAGCATAAGCGCTCATGCCGTTTTATCAACTGCACACCAGCCATGAACTCACTTGGACCATGTAGGAATCAGCTACTTGTGGATAGCTTCCATACAAGCCTGTCCAATTTGGAGTACATCACTTGACTCTGATCACGGCATTGTGCGAGCACGTATATTTATTCGCTTTTCCTGTGAAACACGCCGGTTGATGCAAGGCCATTAGGTTCACTGCCTGGATAGTGTCTCTATAGCCCAGCATTTTTGAGTTCCTCGGTTAACCGAACTGAGAAACTAGCAGAACTCAATAGGCACAATGGTAATAGTGGTGATTTGGACAAGGCTGGAAAAAGTTCAAAGAGCCATGCTCACTGCCTTCAAAACCGTTTGCCCTAAGTCGTCACGATCAGCAGCTCATTAATGCCAAGAAAGCAGCAGCTCGGAACCCTCGAATACAGAATAAGGAAGAGTCTAAGGATTAATAGAGGACCCTAACGGATTGTAAAAGCCCGAGAAATGCGGAAAGGCTTTGTAACAAAAAATACTGGTGCACTGTTTCAGCTAATCTAAAGAGCACTGGTGCTAGTGAGATCATCGAGAAGAACGAGATCTCAAATCATTCACGGAAGCGGTGTGAACGGTTGGCTGGGCATTTTGAAGACCATTCCACTAGGGTCCCATCAACTTAACCTCTGGAAGGACCATATGAGCCCGAACGAAACGCCGACACCAGTCCACTATCGAAAATGGAAGTCCAACGTGCAATTTCATTGTTTCGGCGCAATAAACAACCTGGCCCAGGTGGTTTGTGTCCTGCACTCCTCAAAGAAGGTGGTGAGTCTCTCGTGGCTAAACTGACGACTTTACTCCAAAGTATCTAGAATGAAGACAATACCAGCAAATTGGAACGACTCTGCGATGATTCCTATATTTCGAAAGGATGCAAGAACACCTTGCGGAAACCACCGGCGTATCAGTCTAATGGCCATAGCCTTGAAGCTGCTTTCTGGCATTATCCTACGCAGATTGATCCGTCATCGTGAAAATTATATTCTCGAGAATCAGTCTGAATTTGCCCTGACAGGGTTGCATCGAGCATCTCGTCATTTTGCGAAAAGTGCTGGAACCACATTACTCCTTCCGAAGACCAACGATGACCATTTTCCTTGATATGAAAACTAGCTTCGACTCCGTTAGAAATTTTGGTGCTGAAGGGTGTCCTCTCCAACTTCTCTCACCCATCTCCCACGAGCTCTGAGGCCCTTCTGTATGTTGACGACCTGGAAGTACGGTCCAACGGCCACCTACTCTCCAAGCCATTCAGACTTGCATAAAATGGTCCGCACGTAGCCTTATTCCCTCAGATAGATTTCCGAAACCCATCCGCATCCTCTTATCTTTGACCTCGAACTTGCTGTTACAAATGTCCCAAACCTCAGCCTCCACAGGGATCTTGCTCCTTCGATGATAAGACTCTACTCTTCCAAGAGAACAATCAAAACGATCAATCTCTTTGGGCGAACTTCCTTCAAATTAGGCGCGCATAATTCCGCTATACTACTCCATAAATATGCGTCTGTCACCAGGGTATTGTAATATTGTATCATTTTGGCGACTGAAATGTGGATAAAACATAATTGAAGACTTTCAGAAAAATCCACCAAGAAAGTTTCTTCATCTCATAAACTTCCGTACCAGTTTACACTATCCTTTAAATACTGCAGCCTCCGGTCTACCATACCTTCACTTTCAAACACTCGACCCAATACCCACAGCTTCTTTACCCTCCCAAAACACCACGCTTCGTGGCCACAGCCCGAAACTTTTCCAACACAGACACATTACCCGACTGCGTGGAAGCTTCTGTGGAGACGCCCTTAAGTGGAATAAGCTTTCAGCTCAAGCTGTCTATGCCTCCTAACATTTTAAGGTGTGAAGTTGACCAAACCATCCCTTGTTCGCCCCAACTCCCATACCCACCCACCCAATCTCTTGCTTCGGTAGAACAGAATCAAATGAATTTGTCCTTAACCGTCTCCCGTACTGTTATTATACTATAGCTCTATTGTTATATGGCCTAATATCACTCTTGTGGTTGTCGATACCGTTCACCATTATTCACCTGCGCACCCTCTCAAATCTGGTGAGGCCTAGTTCTCATGTCCTTTTTCAGTCTTTCCAACCTGGAGTCCGGTATCTACACTACCCTGAACCGAGCCCCTTACTCTGGAAGAACCTATTAGGCCCCTTCGCATCAATGTTCCCAGAACTCCAGCATAGATCATGATTCCGCAGGATGGATTTCAGAACTCTCCGTTGCAGCATGAATAGCAAACGTCCATAGGAAACCTTGTCAGGTACTTCGCTGAAGTCGGTTTATATGACAGCCGGTTTTCCGTGTCCACCTTGTTCACCTCTACCTCCCTTGCAAGCAGGATGTTGAAGACACATGACAAGCCTTTTGGAGGCCGTATTAAACGGAAATGTAGGCAGAAATGCGTTCTAAATACTGTTGTAGAGCATGTCTCTCAAGCTCCTGCGCGGAGTTAAACACATCGATCGGTAGTAATCTGGCTCTTGTTACCCCTTTCTCGAAAATGGACTTGTACTGGTTTTCTGGACGGTTGGAAGACGTCTAGCGCCCAGAGGGAGGCGGAGAGTGCGATAGATTGGGTCCGCAATGAGGGATAACTTTTTCAGGAGTAAGGGCTGCATGTCATTGGTATTGGAAGAAGAGTTGGAATCTAACACTTCTGTTAGTTTGTTGACCGATCGACGATCAGTGTCAATGTCTTGAAGAGGAACAGTTGTGCAGGATGACAAAAGTCCGGGCATATCGGTCTCCAAAGTATACACTGACGAGTTTTGAGAGGCTATGAGCTCATATTTTGCATCCTCATCGTGAAGTACCATTTGCGATGACCTGGAGAGAAGCTCAGGCATTCCGGATCCAGTTTTTGCACCTTTTTCGGTAAGAAAACAGTTTCTTAGGATGCGCTACGGAAGGTGTAGCTCGAAGGTCGAGTGTTTCTGTCGTCTTAATCTTGTGCAGAGGCGATCATCAGGGTGGATTTGCTTGGATCTCAGAGATTGTTTCTCTTCCTCAGTGATCGTACGTGGTACTTTATAAAACCCAGGGTGATCCTTTGGGGAACGACTTTCTCCTGGAAAAAGAAACATGTGCGCCAACAAGACTTGAATTTTGAGCAACATAGTACCGGCGCGTCTTCGAGATTCGAATGAGTGGGGATGTTCCAGCCTTTTTCCTAGTGACCGAATTAGGTGTGGAAGTATATGTTCTCCAGGAGTTTCTCCAAAGTTGCTCTACACCATGAAGCGGTGCACATCTAGTCCACGGGGATGAAATGCTACCTGCTCCAACTGGATGTACGGAGTGGAGACCACGAGTATCAAAAGGGCTCAAGGAGAAGAATAGGTCCGGCTTGTTGTGGGATTGGTCGAGTATGGTACGATTAGGAGGAAACATGTGTTGCGTCGTATCGCACCCCAGAATGGCTTCAAGCAGGACGGGGTCAAAGGCGTATGGTGACATGTCGCAACGCAGAAGGTCCCAGTTAATTCCTGGTGCACTGAAGTCCCCTACAATATGGCAGTCATTCTCACCATGGTGTTGTCGAACTAGTTCAGGCAGACCACGCTGAGGCGAGATGGCTCAGTGGTTAGAGCGTGAATTCACTGACCGGAAAGTCCGTGGTTCGAACCCGGCCGCTGCATCTCAACTTCTCCTGTCTAGGCTGGGACAACCTCGTCGTCTTCCGCGCTAGGAATGTTTGGCCTCTCGCCGTAGTTGAGGTTTTGTATGCCCGTCCTCATGTCGCGTATAGAAGTTGATCGTCCTGTTGCTACGCAACGCCAGCGAAGATGAAATGGCGATAAACTTCGTTCATGTCATTTATCTTGGCAGACCGGAAGATGAAATGGACACTAAATCAAGACCGACGGAACTCATACTGGGAATCCCCGAAGAACTACATAGGCTTCTCTCAAAAGGGCATAGACTAGTAAAGTGGAAATTCTTGCTCTCGACGACTTGAAACACTTAAATTCAGCCCAACTAACCACGGTTTCCGGGGCACTGGAAGTACGCATTGAGAAGTTGGGACCAAAGGCGAGGTAACCATTTCACTATGGTTGGTGTAGGTACCAAGACCCGAGGTTCAGAACTATTGCTGTTGACCGACATGCAAATATCATGATTCTAAGAGATTTTAGTGGAGCGAATTTTGGCCTATTGGCATTGGGTATGGGTAGAGGGTAAGAAGCACCGGGAAGGCATGAGTGACGTCAGAAAATACCACTTGCTATGCTGTATGCAGTTAATAAAGTGAACCGGCCGATATACCACAAAACGGTAAAAGTGGTCCGATACCGACTTTGCTTATGTAGTTCATCGCTGACCGAGGGTCGCAACTCGAGCAGGAGGATGGACGGGATTCGCAGTCGGTGTTTTTAGCAAATCCTCGAATGTGGGACAATGAAAGTTTTAGTAGTTAGAAACGGCTGGCTCAGTTTCCGAATTATAGGCTGCGATATCTTGTATGAGCTACTGTGTCCCTCAGCAGCGCTCAAATTTGCGAAGAGTGCTGTTCAGTTCAATCAATCCTCTTCGCGTCGGAATACTTGGGGCGGTTGAATAGTGTTCTTTACCAGTTAACGTTTTTCATCAGTGTTGGTCTTAATAATACATCTGTTCTACTTTCCAGCTTTGCTGCGTTTGTTGATCCTGCCTTCTGTACACATAACCGTTTTGTCGAGGAACTCGCTCAATATGTAGGTTTTCTGATGTGCCGTCTTTATTTCTTTGCTAAGGTCTAAAATATCCTTCAAAATCACCCTAACGTCTGATCCGTCTCTCCCCTTCAAAGTGTAAGCTGAATTTACTTAATGCATTGGTACTCCATAGGTTAAAAGTCCCAGATACCGCACCATTCACTGCTGTACTTAAGTTTGCAGCTGAGGAAGTAAGTATTTTTGGCTCACTGGAAATCCTCGCACAGGTTTTCCTCCACTATGCGATGTCTTCGTTCTTCCAACCAATTGATCTTTGTTGCCCTTTTATGTAGACCATCCTTTACAAACGAACTAGGTTTTTTTGTCAAGTTTCGAAGCAACGTCAAACAGTACAGTACAGGTTGAACTAGCTTCCCACCTCATCAAAAGCTGACTTTCAGGGATTAGCTGCTATAGCGAGTATTTTGATGTGATTACGACTACTTTTGTTCCCTATCTTAACGAACTCCAAATAATCTTCCTACAATTACCCCTGAGAGCGTACCTGATGAATGCTAGCTGGTAACGTGGACGAATGGCCTGCAATGTGC
Source organism: Opisthorchis felineus (assembly GCA_004794785.1). Taxonomy (NCBI): domain Eukaryota; kingdom Metazoa; phylum Platyhelminthes; class Trematoda; order Opisthorchiida; family Opisthorchiidae; genus Opisthorchis; species Opisthorchis felineus. The sequence goes on from SJOL01009108.1 coordinate 10,365, forward strand.
CTCATTTTTCACAGTATTTTGTAAATTCTCTGTTTATGTGGAGCACTGTTAGGCCAATTAGTCTGGAAAAAATCAAATTTCGTTGCAGTACCATGGTGTATTTGTATTCAGATCTTCATGAAATATAGTAGTCGAGCGTGTTCACACTTTTCCTCACCCTTTTCTACAGTTTTCTGTGCCCCCGGCCACTAGTGCTATTATTACTGATGATGGGATTGGAATCAATCCACAACAAACTGCGGGTAAGTCAACCTGTTGATGTGTAGAAGTCTTTCAAACCAAGCAGAATCGAAGGAATGATATTAGGATCAAGTGTACAGAGCTCCGTTACCAGGAACTTCTTGCTCTAAGCATGATTGTCCATGGTTGCTACTTTTCCTCCTGTACCCGAAAGGAATTGACTCGTTATAATAGAGATATTGTCCTATAAGTGAAACCAATCTATGCTAAAAAGCCGAGAATCACTGTACAACTGTTTCATCCTTATTGGACACCATCAGCGGTGCACATCCCAAGTAACTCCAGGGACCCTCGAACCCGTGATCTCCCGGCGGTCGTTTGGACTCCTAACCGTTCGGGCACAAGCGGCTGCTCAGCGATGTGATTAACTCGCATCTAGACAGAATATAGCACCGCCCGTTTTTCAATCATTGAACCCACATCACGGGGTCGAGCGTGTTGACTGGATCCCCGAGTGATGATTTAAGTTTCACCCGTCGGTTGGATTTTATTCCTTGTCTGAACTACTTGTAGATTGTCAGTGGTGTAAGATTTGGGAATTTTAATGGAAATTTCTCCCTTTAAGTGAGGCCTACCGGCGCTGAAAAGCCAAGTACCGCAGGGTTTCTGTGAAGATTCGGAAGAGTTATGGATAGCCACCTAATTCACTAGTGACCTGATTTCTTACGAAAAGAAGGAACCAGGCGATACCGGGCTGGATTTACTGCCTTCAGGTCTAGGAGTAGGTGTGTGATAGAGGTAAACTGGCTCGCTTTCTGTCCGTCAAAATCTTTTGATTGACATAATAAAAAAATGTTGAGGTCCATGAAACAGGCCCCAAACTTACCTCCGCTCTCTATGGCCTCTCTTGCCGCTAACCAATTTATCGCTAGATCTCCTTGGTTTTATATGAATGTTAATAAATATCTCCGAACACCCTAAGCGAGAGTCTGTCATTTCCAGCAACAGCATTTACATGGGATGGACTGCAAGTTTGGCAAGCTACAGGACACAAAGCTATCGGCATTATTTCACCAACCATTTACTCATGAGAGTGTGATTCTGTTCCCACTTGGATGACGTACTGTTATTAGGTTTGATTGGCTGTTTTTTTGCATTATGGAGTGCCTCCATCCAAACAAATGGTGCTACGAAAAACAGCCTGTGGAAATAGGACAAACTACAGTACTAATGTAGAGTTTGTAAACTGCACTTTTCGCCCTAAGGCACGAAAAACTCCATCTTTGACACACTTGACGGAAGACAATATAGCCGTGAAGAGCCGCGTTACGTGTTTCTTTCTGATGACAGTGAGTCGCTGTAAGCATCCAACTTAATCTTTGGTACCTACCAAATCGCATGGGGGATTGCCAAGCCTTTCTCTGGGAACAATGAACAATGAATACAAGCGCTTGTGCAACATCGAAGTATATGAAGTGATTTAGCTCTAAAGCGCATCATCATCATCATCGACGGCATAACTTCAGGATTCACCATTGATGCTTCGCTTCCGAACAACCGTGATCTACTTGAAAGCCTCATTGTGAAGAAAATAATAAAAGTGGACAGAAAAGAGACTTAGTGCCAGCTTACAACAATCATTCTGAGGTGCCTACACCTCCAGACACTCATTCAGGCAATCTGCATAGAAACACACTAAGGTCGCCACTGACATCGGTTGGCAGCCATATCTTGCAGCGTCTCCAACCAGGTGCAGTGGGGATCAAGTGGTCCCCATCCTGGAAGACGAGTAGCACCGACAATACCTGCTAGGTCAAGGTTTGGCCGCCTATCTGCTTCCGCCATTCTGAATTGGGGACGGAAAAGAGCACTCTCTTTGGCAAACGATAGTTCAGCATACGCGATACCAACGCAGCTTCTGGCGCTGGGCACATTCTTCAATGGAAGTCTCCGTTGCACAACCGAAAACTCGCTTTCTAACTGCATCGTTACGGATTCGTGGACACCAGCTTACACGAGGTATGGTTCTGAGACAATGATTGTTGAAGACCTGAGGATTTCTTAGTTCCGCTGATCGAACAGGCCAATTCTCACAGCCATACAACAAAGCAGCCCGTACTGTAGGCTGATGCACATGTCCCCTGAGATTCGGATATGCCGCTGTGACACCAAATGTGTCTCAAATTAGCAAACCCGACCCGAACGTTGCAGATTCGTGCGTTGACCTCATCTGTCATACTACAACGCTCCACAACTTCGAGTGCCTCTCCTTAAATTGTGAGTGGCTTGCTCAGTGACTGCGTGTCCAGGGGCATGACCTCAAAATTTGTGGGTGCGAAGGGCATGGAAAAGGACGGGATGACTCTGGTGAGTCCATCCGAAAACACCTGTACCTTCTCCTCCTCTTCGAAGACGAGAGCGATGTCGCGCGCATATTCCAGATCGACAAGGTTTTCATCAGCAGCTATTTGAACACCGGGGTTTTGAGGAACTCCCATTGTCCGACTCATTATCTTATCTATCACGAAATTAAACAGGAATGGAGGGAGTGGGCACCTCTGACGGAAGCTTTTGAAGAGCTTTCCGTGCAATCTCAAACTCCCTGAAGTCTATATTACAAGGAACTTATTATGTTCACGATCTTCCGGAGCAGTCTTCGTTGGGCAAGAACAGACCAGTCAACCGAGTTGAATGCGCCTTGGAAATCCAGAAATACTAAAATGGTGGGTCGTTTATAAGTATGGCGTCAATCTAGCATCTGATGGAGTGTGACGATTTGGTCGAAAAAGACCACCAGGCCGAAATTCCGCTTCCTTCTTTTGAGTCACTGGTTCATGAACCATCACAAGGCGACGAAGAAGTGACACCGACAGTCTCGTTACGAGTGGGATCAATCCGATCCCCCTGTAATTACCGCACTCACTACGAACCCCTTTTTCGAACATGGGCGCTATCACTGATTCTCCCCAGTTGTCTGGGAGAGCTCCTTTTCCAAAATACAGGTGCGCCGATCAGATATGCGCTGACTGAGGACTTTACCTTATCTTTGGACAATAAGTACTGGAGGTCATTCGAACCAGAAGCTCGGTAGCGCTTGAGAGAACATATGTAGTCATAAACCTCCGAGGCCGTATTGGTTCCCAGGTTCCTCCA
>SJOL01009108.1:16252-62964 GCA_004794785.1 Opisthorchis felineus
TATCACCTATCGCTGTTCGGCACATTGGACAAAGTAAATTATCATGCTCCTCGTTGTTTCGTCTTGACTTTGAATTTCCGTCATGTTTCTTTTAATTGTAAACATACCTTGTCAGCTGAACTGGTTAGATGTACCAACTACCGTAGATGTTCAGTCGGCTCAGTTTGGCTACAGGCGAATCTCTAATAAACGTCAGCCGACCCACATACTGTAACAGCGGATCTGCATCTCTACTCTTGAATAGTTGTCTAACTGAAGAAGGCATCGAGTGTGTTATTTGATCACACAAAACTCCCTTTTGACCGAGCAATTCCGGCAACTCTGACATCAAACTTTTGATTTTCACAACCTTCGAGATTTTGTGCGTTTATTGCATCCATAATCGCCTGGTGGCTCAACCGATCAAGAGTTGAGTGCTATATCTAATGAATTACTGTCCTTTTCTTCGCCAGGTGATGTTTTTTTGAAACATGGTGGTGATCTCCGGCTAATTCCACGAGATCGTGTCGGCCACTGATCTCCGACATTGTTTTGAAAACCCGTCAGAATTGGGAGGGACCGTTTCGTCGATCGATCGACACACAAAATCTTGTGCTGTTTATTGTGTCGAGTGCTTTCTCTGTTCATTGCTGCTAATTTCTCCCCTTTATTATTTGTATATGGTGACCAATGTTGCTATTTTTGTCTCACCTATATTCTGTTACTTCGATGATGGTTTCATGGTATAGACATATGTGGTGCTACTCTACTTCTTTCGTTTACTTGTGCGCCATACGTAACTAGTTCAGTACTGTCTGGGACCGTACTCTAGTCAATTCCGCTCTGGTGTGTGATTGGTCTTATTTCCGTCTTCAGTGTTTTCCCAACCGAAAAGTACGTTATCACTGTCTAGAATGTTGTTTCCAGTGGCCCGCTTATACTTCCCATCAGCCATGAATGTTTCCTTGTTAGTGCGAGCAACTAGAAGGAAGCAGTTACATATACCGCGTTTCACGCCTTCGCAAAGATGAAGTTATTCTTCTGTCGTGTGCTATATGTTGCGGTTGGTGAACTGCAGTCGGTTTGAATGTGCTTGCTCATTGAAAACGCCAGATGCGGGCTTTCTTTCGGACACATGGCTAAATCACAGTAACTGCGACTCTCCTTCTTGGTGGAGGCTAACGAAATTGAGTTTTTTTAGCGGAAGATTACGTTAAGTAAATGGTCCTAGTGCACACAGCGTAAACAACGAATAATCATGGCTAATGGGAAAGCCGAGTTCAAAAGTGGAGGCAGCTGTTAGTGACATCAAAAGTTGGTTTCATTTTCTCCAAGAGAAACCACTTACAAGGTTACTGAAAACTCGACCGGTTTCGCCTGTCTTCGGGTTCATCGGGTAGGCTCACTTCCCGAGTTTCTGTCAACCTTATGTTCTACTTAAATCGAAATTGTACGAAATGCACTCATTTACACACCAATTTAGTTCGTCTCCTTGTATTTTCGCACCTAAGGATGCTATGTCCAAAGCGAATCAGTTAGTAATGGTGTGATACGGCAGATAATAAAAAAAAGAACCGTTCAGCTGTAACACCCTTTTCGGTGCCTAGCTGCCATGCCACCCGAAGGAAGCAAGAGAGCTGGGATACTGCCAGGTTGCCCAAACCTAGACAGGGGAAGTCGAGAGGCAGAGGTCGGGTGCGGACCACGGACCTTCCAATTAGCAAATTCGCGCTCTAACCACTTGGGCCATCTCGCGGTGATGATTTCGACGTCCTAGTGTTTTACTGCTGTTCCGCCTAATTTACTTCAGACATGTTAAACAGACAATGGGCTTACATCGTAGTATCTGTTCTTTATAAATTCACATGACTGACGCTCCAGGCGACGACTGGGTGAATTCTTGTGATCGGGTAACTCCTGTTTGACGAGTGCTCCGAGATAGGTGGTTGGTAGTTTTTTTCCCATTCTTACAACCCCATGGCAAATCCGATAACCCTAACTAATTCGGTAAGAAGAAAAACCAAAACTCTTCTCGTTCCGGCATGCAGTGAACTGATCGGATTTAGTCCATTCTACTCCCATGCGATGCGAAAGTTACGAGAATATTGTCAACCACTTGCTGGCTCGCAACGCGATAAGCCCACCATCCACTTGAAGCCCTCGGTGCAACATGACAGGATTGAAGCAATAGAGACCCCAGTGTTTGCCAAAAATCTTGCGTTGGTGAAATTATGTCACGGCAGAACTCAGCTCGCTTGGCTTAATGGCTCTCCTTTGGGAGCCATGTCAGAACTAAGTAAGTACCAATCCATCCTTGGAGGCCTTTTCACGATTTTTCGTCCCCCCTCGGTTAGTGCGAGCTGGTAGACCCTTCCACATGTGTCTCTACCCTTTTTTCATTCTTCAGTTCATACTACGAGGACCCTTGGTGACAATAGTGTTTGGTTTAGTACCTTTTTCTAAGCATAAGCAAGCGTTAACATTCGACATTAGTTCACATCGGATTTCGAAGGAATAACCTTTTTGATATAGTATTCATCCGTTCCCCTGGAATCCGGGTCACTACAGAATAATAAGTTGACCTGGGTTTCTTGTTATCGTACTACCGAGGTTACTATAACGTTCTCGGTTCTCGTCAATTGTCTGATTTGATGACAGTCAGGATGCATCTACCGTGAGCCACTTACCCTTAGTCAGTGGTCCACAACGGTTTTTTGTTATGGACGAGAGGTCTACAATCCTCAAGCCTCCGGCGGATTCGCTGGCCCGTTTACTTACCGTTTGATGCAATGCTTTATTGTTTTGGGCCATTTGACGGTGGACGTGGATATGAGACATTTCATCTTCCGTTCTGCTAGACTGTGAATCTTAAGTGTTCGTGGCACCAAGGTTCGATATTTTCAGTCATCCCACTCTGGAAAGATCACTCCTCACAGAAGAGCACTCTCGTATGATCCATTGTCAGACTCCCAGAAAGGGCCACTTCGTAAAAGGAACCGGTTTTGGCTGCTCTCCGGAGGACGGCAACTGTTTTTAAAAATCCTAAGTTGTTTGTCGTCTGATTCTGACAGTCAAACGTATAACCCGGTCACCGCTGTCATGTGGCCATGTGCGGATAGACTGCATTCTAGTCTGAATGAACAAAGGGATGACGTACTCCTACCACTGTAAGCAGTACTGGATTGACCACGTGGCGAGTACCTTTTCGTTGAATATAGCCATTCTGGTCCCTGTGACCCCCACTCATGCCGACCCCATTACCCCTCTGTTCAGTGCACTGCTGAGCTTACTTCCGTTTTGGCCTGTAGCATCTGAACGCCTTAAGTAACGCTCACTAGCCCTTGACTACCGAAGTTTACTAAAAGCTTTCTGGCGCATTTTCACTGTAAGATGCTTATTACTCCATTCGACCAAGTGGAATAAGGGGAGGAAGCATGTACTCCAAAGATCTGAGGTTTTTTATGCATATCTTGGAGTTTGGATAAATGGAAACTCGAATCATGTCCCACTGTCAAAACTGGTGTTGGTACAGGAACGGGAATAGATGCACAAGTCTATATATACTGAACTGTATGCCTTCTCTAGACCTCGGCTTTACAGGAGGTTATTTCACAAGGACTGTCCAGCAGGATGGGCAAGTGATGTAGAATCTCGTATCGTTCAGGCATATAGATGTCGTTGGTACCAACGAATGCTGTATCATTAAATTCGTGCGGTGGAAAATAGAAAAAAGATTTCTGCTCAACCTGTCACTATTTCCGTCGCGTGTTGACGTTATTAAACTTAACTATATACATATTCCATATTTTATAGAGTTTACTGTGAAAATTATAGATGTGCCGAGCTCGTCAGCCTCTACATTCGTATATAGGGGTTTAATCGAGTAGGTGAAACTAATCTATGCAGGGAAGCGCTATACGGTTGTTTCATTCTTATTGGTAATTGCCAGAAGCGTTCATCTCAAAATTGCAGGGAGATATGAACTTACACCCTCCTCTCATCGCTAAAAACTAGATCATCCAGCCACGGACAACTGGTTAGCCATGTAATTAACTCGCGCCTAGGTAAGATGTAGCGCATCTCATGCTTCAGCTGCACAATTCAAATCATGTGCTCGCCTGTTGACCGGCTCTTCAAGTGACGACTTCGATGGAAAGGCCACTCATGTGAATTCTTCTTTCTGATCTACTTGTAATTTGTTGGTAGTGTGGAGACAGTTGGGAATTTTTTAGTGGAAATTCCGTTCTGCAAGGACGAGCCAATCAGCTTGTTGAACAGTAGCTCGTTGCCGAACAGTTTTGCCTTCAACTGCTCCCCGGGAGGTTGCGTGATTGAATCTTCCTGGAGATTCATCAGGTGGTTTCCAATAAGCAAGAAACAGGTATGCAGTGCTTCTTGGCTTTTCGACAGATCGACATCACTTGCAGGACGAAATCTCGATGGAAGAATTCCGAACTCCTCACACAACGAAAATTCTGCATGGCTGAATTCGCTGACGTCAACCCCATGTAAGTGTCGACGTCAAACCGGGTTTGTTTTGACAGTTACTGGTGTAGAAAATTTCAGTCGCACAAATATTTTGATACAGTTTGGACCAAAATCTCCAAAGGTGTCAACACAGTTCAGCGTTTGGAATCCGACCTGGAGTAACAGGTTCCGATGAAATAAACCACATGTCAAAAGATTGATCCGCTGGTTCTGTGATTCATCTTCATAAAGCGAAGCTAAGATCAGGGCTTAAACCATGATCTAATGACCAAAACGTCTTCCATTCTGATCCACCTTTGTATTTCTAGTTTTATGTCGTCCATGCATGGACGATCTGCAAGCACCTAAGACCTTTTGCTTGCTTCAGGTTGCACAAAGTCCATGCGCCAAAGCAGTGCCGCGGTTGAACTGCATGATAAACCATAGAAAACCCTACGGAATTCCGCGAATTGACGCTCCGAAATCTGTGGGAATGGCTTGTCTTGCCATGTCTTATTGGCCTACTGAACCATACTAGAGAACATGTGCCATCTACAGTCTTCTTTTCCAGAGTTATTTGACGGCTTAAACCACAGAAATGACTCTCTCGGCCCAACAAGTTGGAGCATCGCATGTGTAGGTACTCGTTCCCTAATAGCTAATCCTTCCTGGTAATTTTACGTCACCATTGCTGCCTTGCGCTTGGGAATTCGCGCTAAACCCCTTGATTGGTGCCTCAAATCATCCTGTCCGGAATTCGGTCCCCTGGTATCATTCTAACTACGACACAACTATGCAACGTTGTTCATTGCGTGATGGGTGGGTGCTTACAGTGTGCGCAGCGAAAATGATACTTTGAGCTCTGCCACTTTTCTGTATTTGTACCTCCTACTTCCTCTCCCATGTAGCCACCACCCTATATGACATCTGAGCTGTAGTGAATGTCGTTACTACATTGCCCGCTGCAATCGAATGATTGGATAGAGAATTATGGCTTCAATTGTGACAGCAACACGAACGTAGAGCATTCGGACTTTGCTGCCACTCACCCAGGTCAGCTTATTGAAACAAATCCCTGAGATGAAAGGGAGATGAAGCAGCGTCTAGTTCTTGTCTACTACAAAAATCTGAGGTGGCTGTCTCAAGCTGTCACTCGGACAGTCTGGACGGAAACCGTGGAAGGCTGCATGAGATCCATCGGCATGATTTCACGTCTAGATCTTTCTCCGTCCTCACTCAAGCATATAGAGCCTCACGTTGACCACATCCCGGGTGGAAGATCGTACCGATAGCATCGAGACACTTTGTAGGGCCTTTCATCCCTTTGTGCCAAGCCCAACTTTGTGGGTTTCCATCATTATGAATTCAGCAAGGAGAAAAATCAGGTCACCTCTGGGAATGAATTTCCTGAGCATCGGTGTAGAAGATATCAATTTAAATTGTGTAGTACGTATGAGTGTGGTATAAAAGGAATGTCTTTCACGACGGATGGTTAATGAGTAAATCAATCCCTAAGAAGAACTGCAACAGTTTCAGATCTACTAATAGACGAACAGAATAGGGGGACAGTGCTATTTCACCGGGCTGATGTACAGCTGGATAGTAGCTTTAATCATGAAGTTACACATGATGTTGAAATGGACTGGGAACTCTTGTCGTACAGGTGATGAGTGACATGGGATGAAACGCTTTTACGTTACGTATCACACGCATTATAATATCGGCAAGTAATGAAATCAAATGGTATGCCTCTGTCAAGCCCACATCATTTAGATAAGAGTTTAAATTATCTAACAAACAGAATATAGTCACTTGCTTTAAAATATGGAGAAAGGTAGTTGCAATGTAGCTAGAAGGAAACGGAAGATGAAAAAGTTTAAATAAGATTGGGAGATATCTGAGTCTCAGATAGTGGAAAGTAAGTTTTCTTACTTTAAGGAACGTGGATTCGACTTGCTCTGTCCGGTTTGGATTGTGCCTGCGCGATGTTTGATCGGATACAGTATTCTGGGAGCGATGGCGCTGGGTGCTAAAAAGGGGACTAAACTTTGAGATGCAGACTAACCGGCGCACTGACAAATTTGCGTATGATCAGTTTAAACAGACGGTGGGTTGACCAACTCTTAAGTTCAGTAAAGTTGTCTCGAAGGTGTTTCGAATTCGAAAGATCAGAAGTCGAACAACCGAGTTGTAATTTACATCCGATCGGTGGTTTACCCACCGGTAACATTCTCCACGCCTTTGTAGCTGAGACTATCGAAACCACCCAAGCAGACTTCCAAATGCGATAATATAGTCCAGAAAACAAACAGACAATTCCTCTTTTTTTCGTTAAATATCGAGACAATGCTGTGGGCAACGAAAGCCGCAAAATCAGGTGGATTTCTTGTATGCGAGATGCAATTCGCTTTGTATGTTCGCACCGTCGCCAATTTCCCGGAAATTGTCTTTTCAAAGAAATGGAACAGTATGGAGTTACCAGTGACTGGTCTGAACCCGTCTGAACTTTCTTTGAGTTTGGTTGTAGGCAAACTGACTCCAAACAAAGGACTATTTTTCAGATGCAAGCACACTGAAAAGTTCGGCTAGTAGGGTGAAACGATCCTCCGGAACCTCCTTTAGCATAATGGGAGGTAGAAAATCAGGACCGTATGCCTTACTAGGCCTCGTTCTTCGCAAGTGCTCACACATTTAACCCGGATCAACCAAAAGGGTCTCAGTCTGAAGTTGGAAAATGGCAAGCATCATCGCCGGGTACCACTTCATCGAAGAGAATTTTCGAGGACCTTCCTGTGAACTCAGCTGCAAGTCTACGAATGGAAAGAGCGTATGATATTCAGGAACTTATGGAGCGCTGCATGTTTCACACGCCAAGGGGGAAGATGCATAAACCTAGTGGGAATGCCTTAATTTGCACACTGAATTTAAACAACTTAACGGTCCTAGGTTTCCATTAATGAGGAAGAATGTATCACCAACGAGAGGGAAGGTAGGACTAATTAAATATTTCCCGTAGCACTGCAAGAAACGCGCTGTTATTCGCAGAATGGCGTCATTCTGCGGCTGGGAAACGTGACTTCGACTTGTCACTCCGGCAGCATTCGAAATGCTCCATTTATATCGTGCTACTCATGAGTAACTTGAATTTTGCCGGAAATTCCAGGGGGGAATAGCCTTGATGGAAGCGCAGTGCCCAGCAGTAAGAGTAACATCAGAAGCGTTGATTAGGCCGTCGATGCAGGTAATTCGGTCAAATGGCTTCGGGATCCTTCGCACACCACGAAGCTGGCCGTCATCCTTGTTCAAGTCACTGGTAGTTTTTTGATGCAGAGTGAGTTCATCTGAAAGTGATCCCCACCAGCTGGTGGATAACAGCTGAATGCTAAGATGTAATTGTAAAAGAATCTATCGCAAATTGATGCCAAACTCCTAAAACGCGTGTTTTTAATGCAACGATGTGCTTTCTGGAACAAGCGCGGCTCAATAGGATGTGCTGGTTAGGTGGACAAGGACAAACAGAGTAGAATGTTTAACATCCCTGAGCATAGTAAATTTCGCTGAATTCCTGTGCTGATGATTTTTTCTTTGTAACCGATTAGTGCTTGACCTGTCACAGAGTGCTCATATTAATAATATCAATCAGTGTCAAGCATGGTCATCTAGGCCTTTTATTGGGTGGGGGGAAGGTTTGGTGGAAGTGTAAAGAGGGCAAGAATGCATAGGTCATCGAACTGTCTAATGATAAGCATCCTCCTAAAAACAGTTCCCATTAACCCTTTTTATAACGATACTTTCGTATACCATCATCGTCATCATCATCACTGACAGCAACACCAGAGGAGAAAACTGGTGTTTCACTGCCTTACAACCAAGTCAGTTTATTTCAATAAAGCCTTGTAAGGAAAGGTTGAAGAACGGGGAAGGGAGGGGGACCTAGGGCTAACCTACGACAAATATCTGAGGTGCCTACACCTTCACCACTCAATCAAGCAGTCTGTGTGGAAACTGACGGGACGAACGCCACTAACATCGGTTAGCCAGTCCGTTTGTGTTTGAATATTTGACTAAGCTGTCATCTTGGTGCAACTTTGATTGCAAAAGGATTTGCTGACCATTTCGATTTAGAGAAGAAGGATGGTGAAGACAAAGTGTCCTGAAATGATGTAAGTTCTGCGGTCTATTCTCCCGTTCTACCCGAAAACTGAACTCGACGCCATTACACTGAGTTCCTTCTGACACGTCTGTCTAGTAGAAGCGTCACCAGCGATAGATGAAGGCTAAAATGATGGATTGGATTCATGCTCGTATTCATTGCAGAATGAGGTGTCAGTCGACCTAAAAAGATAAACAATACGACTAAAATTTTAAATAAATTCAACCACCAAATCCACATTCTCTCGGTTTTTCCGGTCGGGGATTGGATGAAAGAAGGTTTCGGGTGTGAACGAACTTTTGATTTCAATCAAACGTATACTCTGGGACATGTGGCCCTTGGCAACTGGGTGAAGGAGTTCATGACAGACAAGTGAAACGGAATTTTTTCATGAGCTTTTGAACAAACACTGATCAATCCAGTGGTCCACAACGCATTCTATAAACGATGGATTAAGTATTTTAGCATCCGCTAAAATAAGTTTGTTATGCATTTCGCAACTGATCAGAAATCTAGTTAACTGTTGAAGCTGCTCACTGTTTCAGGATGACTAAGATAATGTCTTTTTTGGTTCAGACGATGATTTATCGTGAGATAAAAATTCCGGATTAATAAAAGAAATGTTTGTTGGTGAGGCGTAACCAATCGTTTAGTTTAGCTTGCAAACCAACGACCACGGCAAGCAATCTTCATTAGAGCTTGCGGAATTCAATATTTGTAACATGTATATTCACAACAAGGCTTGTTTATTGTTCGGATCTGAATCTCACCTTCCGTCTGCTTAAAGCTGTATTAGTTTCCAAAACCATTTAACCGACCTATTTTATCACCGTGTTGTCGAAACCATCACAGTATCTATTCACAAGAGTCAGCTTTCAAAACAGATTTCCCCTGACGATATAACAGAAGCGTTTTCTGTCAGCCAGAATTCAGGGTGAAATCTTTCCCAAGTGAGGCCAATTCCAAGAAGCTAAAAATCCTTCCAACGTAGTGCTATGTGGTCAAGTGTTGTACTTTAAAAATCTCAACATCGACGTCATTCTACCAGCCATTTGTGTTTTACTGCTACTCGGTTCGAAGTCTGTGTATCTGCTAGCAAATTTTGTGATGTTGTGAATTCAGGAACGCAAAGCGACAACCGAGTGCACCACAACTCAAGCCTAACCTGAAATTGTTTGCTATTCGCATTCAATTTCAAGACACTATTCAATAAAATCAGTTAGATGTGTTTTTGTGCACTGCATTGGATAACTCTGACTTGATGCATTGTTCCTCCATCAATGGGCTGAGGAACTATGGTGGTATTGACAAGTGCTCCCATTTGCACAAGAATTTGGTTTTGACAGGAAACTCAGCCAAATGCGTCTGAATCTGGAAATATGGTTAAAACTTACCAAAATTCCGATATGGCCCCGAACATATCTGTTACGCACGGTAGCATTAGGTGTGAGACATCTATGCCTTACTGTCTGAACCTTAGGGCTAGACCAGTCCCCTGCAGTCAAGCTGCTCAGACCACTGAGTCACTCTCACGAACAAAGTTTTTCCAATTAAACCACGCTACTTACTGCCCTATAAGCTACACTTCTCTACCTGGGAAACCACAAAGTCCCATTCGTCTTGCATCTCTTCCCACACCGGTCCTCTCCTGCACCCCTTCCCCACCGATTAGTTGGTCCAACCGAATCTGTAGCAGCTGAAAATAACGTACCTTAGTAAAGAGGTTAAAGCTGATTGACTGAACTGTCTGTGGGAGCAAACCCTCTGAATCGGTTGCCTTGTTACGTTGGAGAAATGATATCTGGCGACAGGTTCCTATTGCTGATGACGGGTTGATGTTTATTCAGTTCAGGTTGAATCCTTTCAAGGATTGTGTTGAAGAAGGCCATCCCAAATTCTCGGGAAATTTAAATCTAATCACCTAAAACAACCAGTTTAAGAATCAATTGCGGTTCCATGGTTTTTTCTTGTTTTTTTGCAAGAAATTTCACTTACACCAGTCCTCTTTTGGCGAATCAATCAAATCGGCTGAACTAGGGTGCGGCTATGTTCTACATCTAAATACCTCTTCATCTACTGAACTATCGGAATCCGTTAGCCTTCTCTTTTAATCTTCAGATTACAAATTATCCGGCGTTTGGTGGATCTGCGTGTGCAATCGTGGCAACTAATTGCTTGAATGGTCTTCCTGACAGCAATAAGATCTGCTTAACTCGACAAAATCCTATGTTCATTTGGTCGAGGGGGCGGCCTGGACAGACAGCTGACAGCATAGCTTCTTCCACTCTATTCCGTTCATCCTCCAACCAACCCTGGTCACAAGCATGACCAGCGCTTCTAATGGCTTTCCAGCCAAGTTGGGTTACTGACGCCCTTTGAAATTGACGAATGGAAGTTCTTCGCTTCGGCCTGCGTAATTCTGATGGGAAAGAAATCGAGCCCGTACATTGGTACACCTTCATACTCCTGTTGCAAAGTACAATACGACTGCAGACCACTCCCTATTTCGGATAGTCTCATTACTGAGACTCGCTTATTTTCTTCCGATTGCTATACTTTGGTTTCCCTGTCGAGGTTAGACCTTATGCAACGAAGTGCCGGGAACCGTAGTCCAGGGGAAGATTGCACTACTTAAACGCTACCATCACGTTGAAGTAAGTGAATGTGCTGGAATCAGAATTATGTCCTCAGTTGTGACCGAATTTAGTGTTAACTGGAGACTCAACTGAATATCAGCTGGATCTTTTGCTTTTAAAAATTCCTAACTGAGCTTGTCACCGCATGTTTCATTTAGAACGATATTCGTCAGGTAGTATTGCTGCTCGGGATTTTAGTTGAAGTATCTTATAAACGATTAATTCAGCCGGTAATCGATCTAGTCTCCCGTTATCACCAAGTTCATTTGCATATCCATATATAGTTCCACCTGCCTTAGGGTTGTTGAGCTGTCCATTCCAATCAAAGGTGAATTAATTCTATACAAATATTTATCTACAGTTTTTTCCACCTCAGTTGTCTTAACCAATTAAAACCTTTGCCAAGCACGTAGTTCAGGAGGTAACTGATATGACAACGCCTATTTGGCTTTTATCAGCCTAAAAGATATTAACAAAGGCCGTTTGAAGGGTGATGATATTGAAGCTTGAATAAGAGCGGTGCTTCCGATTTGGAAGGTTGATTCTATGTTCCTATACATTTTCTACCCAAAACCAGTCAAAACGATGTGGACCGTGAATCAGACTAGTCATACTAGAATGGGCTTCCATTTGTTTAAAAGATTCGAATGAGCTCGAGAAGGGAGGAAACGCAAACAAATCGTTTTAGTTGATCACTTAACTGGATGGACTTCCAGTTTCTCAGCATCCTCCCAAAGATCACAAAGATGGTTTCCCTGCCTTCCATTCAGATGTGAGCTGCCTTGGCGATGAACGATTTTTGATTCCCCTCTTTCCTACTCGCTTTTGAATGACTTCTTGAATAAGACGAGCTCGCTCACTAAAGCACCCCCTCCCCCCACACACACACACACTCGTTTTTATACAATAATAATTAGGAAAGGTATTCTTGTACTTTGGGAATGACATGATGACCATGAACTATCTTACAGAATTTTGTAAGGTTGTAAGCCATTTTACCTTCATGAATGACTGCTTGGTTCAAGAATTCTGCTCGTAGTTTTATATCCTCAGATGAGTTTATAATGACTGGTTAGCGTTGGTAGCAACATATTTGGCTCCGTTGGCCTATTTATCCAACGATCTTCGTACTTCACAGACATGGTTCATTAGGACCTCAACATTCATTTATGAGTGTGCCTGCAAATTATCCTGGCGTGCGAATCCAATCATATCTTCATAGTCGTTACTGTTACCAGCAGCAATAACCACCGCTCATGATAATAGCACTTTTGTGTCCCCCATGGTAAACTTTTTACACCCAAGAAATTGACTCTAAACTTGAGTCAGACAGTAGCGGGGAGTTTTCGAGAGACGTTCTTTCGGATTAAATGCCCTTCAAGCCATTGCCGCAAAATTATCAGCACGGTTATATGTCTTACCAAAATGGGCAAAATACGTCCGTTTCTCAAATCACCACTTGTAAGAGGATTGTCATCAACGTTCAGAGATTCCTAAAAAAAACAGTGTCCTCACAGGTGGAACAGTAGAATCCCAGGTTGGTAAACAGAGGTAAAAAATCAGGACGTAATTAAACTTGTAAAAAGGATGATATCAGTGTACGATGCTTTTGATGAGACTTTGGATGATATACACTGGCAGTGATTTACACACTTCTTGAAAATGCGTCACTTTTACACAATTATATCACCCGTTTGGTAGTGCAAGAACTTTGGGGACTGTTTCGAAGTGTGGCAGGTGATGACGGGCATCAATGAATCCGGTAATGAATTTCTAGGCGAAGGTAGCAAACAAAACTTACCGTGACCGCACGTAGAGGTACTTTTAATCGGCCAGGAGTCTCATACACTATAATATCTGTCATCCTTCTTCATACAAACACCAACCAATGTGCTGCGATTTGAAGAATAAAAAATCTGCATGGTCGTTTCGGAGTTCCTCCATCCTACGGGACAAATCTACCAAAAGACCCTGTTGGAAAACCATTTAAGTAGACGGTATATAAGCACACTCCTAGAGGTTGGTCACTACCATGGAGGAATACTTCAAGAGATGGATGGAAAGTGCTGATTATAGGACTGTTGTGTCTGACGTTGTGGTAAACTGAAGATCAGCCAATCGAAACCCCGAAATTAACGATTCCATGTAAATTAAAATCCGTCAATAATGACCATTGACAGGTTTATCGGTTCAAAAGATATTGTAACTCATCGCCTCATGTCAAGTGCAAACCTATCATCCCTTAATGCGGTATTGAGTATAAGGTTGGAGGAAGCTCTTTTGAGCCTATTATTCAGGTATGGACCCTGGTTTTCCGTCAGTTTGATTTAACACTTAACCTAATGTGAACGCACGTACAAATGGACTATCAATTGTCAATAGGAGACCAGGACACAGCTCAGTTGACTAATTTGGTTCTCATGGTAATGTGAGGAGATTCGGCAATATGGGACAGAGATTTCATCCTACCTGTGAAGCCATTCTATGCTGAAAATTCGAGATACCCTGTAGAACTGTTTCATCCTTGTTGGGAATCATCAGCAGTGCGCACTAAGGGTTTCGAACACACAACCTTACGGCTACTGTTTAAACACAACCTTTTGGCCATAGGTAGTTGATCAGCAGTGTGATTAGCTCTCACTTAGACAGGGCGCAACGCCACTCATCCCCCAATAACGGAAACCACATCATGTCGTCACGTATTGACTGGCTCCTCGAGTGACGACTTCTCAGAAGGCTTTCCCAGACAGATTCAACTGCATCCAACTAGATCTTTCGTTTATGGTAGTCTTTCCAATATGATGAGGCCGAAGCCGGTCGTGGGCAGTCGAAGAGTTTTTAGTAACTTTTTGATCAACTGGTTGCGTCTAAACAATCCAGCTGAGTTTCACTGTTATCACCTTCTCGAGTCCAATCCCAGTTACCAGTTCACACCATCTTGATTTCCAAGTAAGCATTCAACTTTTGCATGCTTTTTTTACTGTCCAAGTATGAAGCAATTCTGATGGAAGTGGGAATCAAAATGAAAAAAAACTGGTACTGGGATATCGAACCACCATCAACCTTGCAAGCAATATTGTACCAAGAAGGACCATTTCGATATCTTGGATGTAAACCCAAATAAAATATGGGGTGGCTCTGTTGCAGCGTATTCTTGTCAGGGAATATTTTAAATGGACGACTCATTCATATCTCTTTTGTTTGTACATGTTTAGCTCCACAGAAATCATATAATAGTGAATAAAACACGTTTATTCTTCCACTTTGCAGGACAAAATATGTGGCTGGTGGCTGGGTGGAATTTACCAAGCAGTTTGTACTAGAAAGTGAGAACTGGTAGTAAAAGGGTCATAAAAGAAATTTGGAAGGACTAACTACCACCGCTCACCAAGGGGGTGTTGTTACTGTAGAGAGATATCGCCGCAGGTCGAAAATTATGGTATCGCTTATGGGTGGGGTCTTCATATGAGCTCTGCAAGGAAACTGCATTCGTTGACGTTCGATATTGTGTTTTATCTGTTTTTCACTGTTTTGTTCCAGGGAGTCGAAAGTTGGACACTGTGGTGCAGCACCAAAACATTTTACACTTTATGCAGAACAGAACAAGCTATTGATCTAACTGTGTTGTCTTTAGAAGGCCGAAGTGAAGTGGACATTTGATGTACGGATGTTAATTATTTCATTGGCCGCCGACCATCCAGAATTTAGTAGCCTTTCATGAGGTTAGTCAAATTCGTATGCATTAGCGGAATCTAAAGAACTAGTTTACGATGGTGTTTGTGGGGATGATAGCCTGCGTCTGGAGCACGAACTGGGTGATCTTTATTGGGCAAAGAACGGTCTTGGATGGGAAACGGTCTCTCTGGAATATAAATCCTGCCGAACAGGACTGAAGAAATCCGAGTTGGAGGTGGACTTTATTAGAAAGATTATATTCTTTTAAGTTTGTCCGAACACAAGCAATTCACAATGCGCTCTTAAATTACTAGGAATATGCCTACCAATGAAAAGTAGTGCCAGCAAGTTTCCACCTACATATGATTAGATTTTTAGGCATTCCCTCAGATACCAATGTTGGCTGTTTCTTCTCAACTTTATTCATGACTGAGGCTAATATTCATTGCTCTCAAGTTATGTAGCTGAGGGAAAAGCGTCTTCGGAAATTCGCCTAATTCGTTTTCGTTTGCGTCCTTTTTGAGCAACAACATCTCCTATATATAAGCGTCCTTTTTGGTATGCAACTAAAGTGTGTCTCTTTTTATCTCGTCCTGTGCCTTTCAGTGGAAGCAACGATGTTTGCCTGGCTTGCAAAATTTTTCATCCCCCCAAGGGAACAAGTCTAATTATCTTCTTGGTAACCTTTTTCTGATCGGACACTTTTGGCATGAGTTTCACTCAAAGAGAGAGAAGAGAAAAGTAAATGTGGCTTAAAGTTTAATAGGTTACTGGAGAAAATAGAGGACGAAATCAGCAACCAAAGTTCAAAAGTTTCTCACTACTTACAAACAACTACGCGCCGTTAACTTTAGGACCACAAATTTTTATGAGATATCTCATTAGGCTCGCAAAGTGTCCCAATAAAAATCTGAGGATGACTCGATGTAAAGTTAAGCTGTCCGTAGGGAATAGTTTTCCTGTGG
The DNA here is from genome assembly GCA_004794785.1 of Opisthorchis felineus. NCBI lineage: Eukaryota > Metazoa > Platyhelminthes > Trematoda > Opisthorchiida > Opisthorchiidae > Opisthorchis > Opisthorchis felineus. The sequence continues at coordinate 32,128 of SJOL01009108.1, forward strand.
TATGAAATCCCAACAGTTGCAAAACCAATTATAATATGTCAGCCATGCGTTGAGTCATTTTAAATTCCCTGTTGAACAACAGGAATTCATGTCCCAACTAAATACTTGGTTGCCTAAAATGGATAGTGGTAAAGATGATTTAAAAGCAAAATTTAAAAATGTTCCCGTTTAGACAGTCAAAATTCACTTGTTTTACTTCGACTTTAAACAAATTTTATGCAAATACACCCATTTGCGTATCAACTGGGTTTTCACGGGAGACTCAACTGAATCTCTCGTTCATGACATTCTTCAACTGAATGTGCTGCAGCAAGGCCGCCTCATGTTTCAGTTGGTATGATGTTAGAGATTTCGCCGTATATTTACTTGACAAAACCCACTACTCTTAAGGCTGCTGGAAACTCTTCGACAGCCGACGGCCGGTCTCGCCCGTCTAGGGGTTCATCAGATAGGCGATTTTTCTTCCAGTCGGCGGTATGTTCTACCTGGACCCAAACTGTCTGCAATTAGCAAAATTCCTTCACTTGGTTTTAATGGAGGGGGACTCAGCTTAATCCAAACTGCAACGATATTCTTCAACTGAACGTGCTTCGTAGAGGCCTCCTGTTTCACTTGGTATAATATTCGAGATATCGGTTCATATTCTCTTGAAATAGTCTACTTTTCAGCTTCGCAGAGTAGGTTTCATTCATCTAAATGTCCATCACTATTTTCACATTTTGAGCTATTCCGATTGGGACATACTAGGTTTGGACAGCGTCGCTTTGAATGGTTCTCTGTGTTTGTTGGTTTCCGCATAAAATTCCAACCTACGGCATCATCTTCCCAAACCGGATGTTTAACTGTAACAACAAACTGTGATCAGGTCAGTAACAATCGACCTGACTTTAATTGGTTCTCTTGCAAGCGAACCTTTCCCATGCCATAAATAGGAGTGGAGACACACATAATGAGGCTTCTCCAGCCAGAATCCGTGAAGCGATAACCAATTGTTTCTTATCAGTTCTGCTACTTGTTACTGTATTTACAGTTGCAGTTAGCTATTGTTTCACATGACACCACGAAAAACCACAGAGAGCTCGATCACTGTCGACAAAACAACAAGGAAATGTACACACAGATGTTGTGCCAAAGCTGTTCAAAGCAAATAGCACTCTGAATGTTTGTTTTGGAAAAATATCAGCAACTGTTAGACGGGGTATGAGATCTGATAGCAGTCGTTCGCGTCTCCTGGGTGTAAGAAGTGGAACTCGTTTGCTGTCCTTGTTGCCCCAGAAGCTTCAGACACCAGCCTGACCACGGTTTTTTAATGTCTATGTATGTCTGTGAGGAAGCTGTCTTGAAGGACGAGGACCATAATTCCAAGTGTGATTCTTTGGAGTGCGCTCCAATAAGCAAACATGGGGTAATTGTGTCGGGAGGTATCGATAGTCTCTAAAGTTGTGGGTTTGTAGATCAAGCCCCGCTGGTTAGCAATGAATAATCCACTGTCTGTGAGTGCGGTCAATCGGTATCCTTTGTTGAAATGGCATTATCGTTAACAAATGAGGTAAGTATATACAAAAATGCTGGCTTTGAATACTTGTTATCATTGGAGTTCCTAACCTTGAAAAGGAGTTTTGATTCTTGGCGTCTTAGGTTATCCCTTTGTATGTGGACAATATCGAGTAACTTGGTTCTGATGGTTAGCAGCGAGGCACGCTATGCTGACGTTCAATGAACTTCTATATTACTAACCTGGTGTGCGCTTACTGTACACAAATTAATTCCCAAGCGGGCGCTATCTTCCTCTCCAGTTGCAGTGTTTTCAGTTTGCACTTAGTTCTTATGTTTTCATCCAGGGTATCGTATGATGGACGTTAATTTTGGACTTGTACGATTATTGTTTCTCTTTGCTATCCTGCCTTTTTCGGTAAAAAATGTGAGCCAACTGTGGTAGGGAGTCTTGAATCTATTTCCAGTTATTTCGGTGATTCCTGTCATTGCTCAACTGCGCATCTACCGATTTTCAGCTGTTTGTTTTTCTTTCGATGTGGAGACATTAACACTCAGCTGAACCGGTCACTTATTCCAATTGTTGTCGTTGACCCCAAGAGCACGCACAGTTGAGATTCGTTGCGCAGATTTGCCAGATAGTTTGTGAGTAGTGCCATGGAATTTGAGCCATAAAGGGAGGTTCTGGAATGGAGGATCGTCTGATTCCAGGATTCCCTGATTCCAGGTCCCTGTAAGGAACTCGGTACTGGCAATGAAGAGAATAACTCTATATGACAGACGATTCGGCCAGCAGTTTTCAACTCCACTTCAAGACGTGCAGATATTAATTTTAAATTCATCAACCCTATTCAGTCAATGAGACTAAAAACATAATTTTGACGGTTTGAACGTTGTTCCATAGGTTGAACTTTGCCGTGTGCAAAGTCTATGAGTCCACGAAGGTGGAAAAAACCATCACCGCTCCGTTGATGTTGGCTTGATGAAAGTTTTATCAAAAGGCTTATTTTAAACCTTATTTTTGCATATCTGATGTGTTCTAGGAATCATGCCAGTCACAAGGAGACCGATAGCTACAGAACTACGAAAAGGGTGGACGCAAAGTTTCAAGTGCTGAAGGGTTTCGTCCAACCGGTAAATCGGATATAATTTTGAGCTTTGGCGAAACCGCTGTCTGTCGGAGGGCAAGGTCGTCAAGAACTATGTAATGAGCCATTCTTATGCGTTTGCCTTCTATGAAGCGACTCTTGTAAGATCTCGTTTCAATGAGTGATCAAGCCTCGTGAGATTGGGGTACATGGTTCCATAAATAGTGTCTCAGCCGTTAGTGATGTTGGTGTCTCTGTAGGCAAACGCGCACAGGTCGGAATATTGTGATACTTGAGCACCGAAATTACTCTCAGCTGCGCCCATAAGATTTCAAGACCGGTGGGTCTTCAAGCCCACTGTGGAATTTTCATTATTTTTTACAGATTTGGGAGATTATCTATGAAACGAGTGAGTAGCTGTCTGTTAATGCTTCTTTGTTGTCTGCCAGTATTGTATGTGCGTACAATGGGACCTACAAGCTAGGTTCGCACTTTGTAATATTTTTACACACGGGCAAACCTGGAATATTTTTTGAACGTAGAACTGCTTCACACTCACTATGGTACTTGGGACAGAGGTTGAAATGCGCTTCCAGAAACACACGCATGCATAACTTTGAAAAGGAAAACCGAATGTCACTTACTTAAACACAAATATGGACGATATTTTTACCCATTTCTTTCTAAAAGGAGAAACTCTGGAAGAAGTAGGTTTGTTTTCAATGGACGGTTTTATTGTGCTTCCGTACTGACTACATAATCAGATTGCCAAGCACTTGAGAGAAGACACTTGAAAATTTGAGGGGTTGTTGAAAACGAATACTAACAGTTTTGTAGTCACAACAAGGAAGTGAGGATGAAGTCTATAGAGCGGATTAAAAAATAAGACCAACTCCGCCGAAAGCAGAATAGCTCAGGACGAATGGTGTGGGAATTTTGTGGCGCTTTGTTTGGAAAATAATCACGAACATCTCCCAACCAGCAACCGGTCCGAGTCACAGCAAGCTGCACAGGCGTTGGTTCGAAAAGAATGTGGTAAAAAAGAACTTAGATTTTTGTGCTTGTCGCTTAAAAATGGTTGATTTATCATACACAAAATTCAAAATCAAACTTGCCCAGATTGTTTGTGGGCCCAAATTTTTTGGGAATCATGCTTTTTCAATATAATTCCAAGATAGTGATTCCGTAATCAGGGAAAGGTTTTTGTTCTCAGAAAGCCGTAAGTAACTCAGACGTTTGGAGATTACAGTTATCTAGTTTCGTCCGTGATAATCACATCACTACACACATTCTTCTGTCAAAGTTTTCCCGTTGATGTCCACAGTTGAAGCTCAGATCAATTACTTTGTTTTGTTACATCGAACTCCCGCTTTGTCAACTTCCGTTGAATTCGATTTACAGGCTCACTTGCTGTTACTGGTCAAGCGATGTGGTAATTTCATATCCCAAGAGGTGAGGGAAGTTCCTCTTGAAAGGGAGGACACTCTTTGCTAAAAGTCCTAAAATATTTATACGGCTACTTCAACCTTGTTGGATATCAGTAACTACTCTCATAAATCACTTGGGAGGTTCGGACGCAATCTCCTGGTCACCAGCTGAACACTTACTTATCCCGTATGAAGGGTTGGACAGAAGTGTAACTCAACCGCATACATGATGTAGTGCCAATGTACTTTGATCATGCGGTTCATGCCACGTGTTCCAGTATTGAATGATTAATCAAATGCTGACTTCGAAGCCGGTAGACTCCTGAGAAAGTGGTAACAGCCTTGCATTTTTAGATTGTGTCACAGCCAGAAGCCCAGGCGCCACTTTTAAGCTTTCATTGTACCACGAGTCCTCATTGACTGGACAACATTTGCAATTTTCCAGTTTCACTCCTTCGGTTTATATCAAGAACCTGGTGCGCACTTTGTTCGACCACACCGGACGTATTTATACCCCTGCCTGTTTTCAGGAAAAATGATCCCCAAGGATGATGGTGATTTCTAAAGGTTACCCTGGGAGAGATTTATCAACATCCACAGCATGCCCCAGTAAAATTGGCAGCCCAACTAGTCAGCAAAAAGGGAAGAAGCTTTTATAGGGCTGTGGTTTGAAGCATACATCAGAAAGTACTTGCTGTAACCGTTTTACGTACTCACCCGCTCAACTAACACCTGTCCTCATTAGTGAGATAAGTCAGTCTCCGCATATTTCACCCAATCTCCCTGGCTTACACGCTGTGTGCCAATTGGCATATACTGTACTGAAATATGCATTGGCAGAACAGATAAGAGCTTTTGTGAATGCGTCTTATAACACATGCCTCGTTATCCGAGGCAGGTGACCAATCGATCAACTGATGTCCTCCTAGCTGAGACCCGAAAACCTGCCTCATCGTTTTCCATATAGACTGTTTACTGGCCCTAGTATGGCGTTCAGAATTTTATCGCGCAATGTCAATTCGAAATTGCTAGCTTTCAGTGAGACCGTGCTGATCCGTCAATACCGACCCATTCTGTGCGCACAAAAGACTCCGATACAAGCTACCAGCTTGCCTTGGAATTAGGAACCGAACATGGATAAACCAACGCTCTGTTCTAGTGCTATTCATTCCTATTCAAAATGTTTTCGCGCTGCGGTTTTCCGTAGTACGACTGAAGAGATAAAATCAAAGTGCGGGTATAGCGTAGTCTTTGTGTTTTTGCTATATTATCCAAATGGATAAAAGGGAACCGAATGTTTCAAACTCGGGTAATAAGCGCTTCGACTAGTGCGATGAAATTACTGGTAATTCCGTTGGTGGTATTTTGAAATAAGTGGTCTTTCGAACAAAAAGACTATCAGCATTTGTTTGAAGGAAGAAGTGAGAGGATTGCAGACTAAATTTTTCATTCCCGCCCTTACTCAAGATTAATCGAGTGTTTAGTTACAAACCCGATTTCGAGCAACCTGACTTTCTGGTAGATCTCGCAATATTTCTGGCTTCGGATTTCTTTGAAATGCAAGGTAATTATACTTGAAAGAGGCCCATAGCCAAGCAAATCCGTATTTTTAACTGGCACGTCTTTAGAAGTTATTGGGCTACCTTGGATGTAAAAAGCAATGTAATGTTCATGCTGACTAATTTATAACAAACGAGAGCGCGCATGCTTCATTACGTACGTAAGAATTTCGAGTACATTGTTTCACCGATACCTTACGTGTCTGGCCAGTGACCTTCCCCAATTTCCCAATCAGTCCGGTGCACATCTGACTCTTAACCAAGCATATTCTCTATAGCCCCATCTTGATAAGTAGTCATTTGTTGGTTACACGCCCTGCATCAACCGTGTATTTTGTCCCGTGGTAAACTGGAAGTATCACTGCAAACTTTGTGATGGTGGTATCAGAATATAGTGTCTTTGGATAACTGCTACTCAGACAATTATTTCCCAGGAATCTGTCCCCCTCCCAAACAAAGCCCCTTCCGTCGTGACAAGATGCATGCGTTTGACGAAAAATCTGGACATATATCTGGATATATAATGTGATAAATCGTAATGGAGTAGAATACAGTTCACTATGGTACACCCACACAAATGTTCGTAGTAGTACATCAGAGATGACAAGAAAACAGGACAAGGTAGAAAAGAATAGTAAACAAATTAAAAGAGTAGAATAAAATAGAGTAAAACGGAATAGAACAGGGTCGTATAGAATAGAGTGGATTTGATCAACACACAGGGGATTGGATTACAGTAGGGCAGAACGAACCAGAATGAAAGAGAAGGGAATACAGTGGAACAGACTGCCATCTTCATACGAGCTCATGATTACACCCAGCCCTTGCAGTTTACTTTGAAGTTTTTTGAAAATTCTGCCTAACTGGAAAACACATTACGGTATGTGTATGTATATGTACATCACCAAATGACCTTTATAGTAAAAGGAAGCAAGGAATCCAGGGCCATTTTCCCAATATTCGAGAAGTGAGTAAAAATAGTAGGGATCGCATATTGACAGCTAATTACAAAATGGATGGATCCTTGCAGCCTGAGATTTTCTTAGTATGAGAACAGGCCCTTTAGTTTCCGAAATTTTACTTTAGTAGGTTAGTTTGTTCTAAGTAGTATTTGACAGCTGAAATCAGGATGGCCTGCTGGTAATGGCCGAAATGTTTGTTCAGTCTTGCGGTTTTGTTTTAAGGTTCCCTCGCTGGGCAAAATGACATCATCAAGACTTGTTATAGCTGTTCGCCTGTGCGTCATATTAATTCTGGGGTAAGTTAAACTAATGACTGAATGTTGGCAATAAAACAGAAGGTAAAGACATATCAAAGACATATCAATTGAGGCAACTGAAAGAACAAATAGCAAGCGAAATTATCGAAGCACTGGCTTAAAATAAAATTGGAGTCACGGATCAGTTACTGGAGATAAAATGATGTGAAAGGGTGGCGTAGTTTGGTGCAGTTTCTTATAAACAAAGTACAATAATTCTTGTACAACAAAGTACAATTTTATCAAACTGTTTTTGTTTGAAGCGTTACTGCACAACTCCCTTAATGTTTCGAAAGTTTCTTCCCAGAGGAGTAGTTCTGTCTTCAGCGTAAAATTCTAAAAACGCCTATACTGGCATTGGCCCTTTGGTAGCTATAGATGGAAGTGCGTATGTTGAATCGCTAGTGATGACTCAACCACTTAAAACCCAGCCAACCTAGTTAAATATCTGCCTTAAATTCCAAGCCTCAAACGTAGTGTTTGCAAGGGCAAGTGCTAAGCCTGCGTTAACGTTGAGCTAGACTTTTCACTGCTAAACTCGGTCCTTTGAGAAACAATCTGAGCATCATCCATCGTATGATAGTTGATTCCCGTAGAACACTCATGCACCAAGTGCTGATTGAAATATAGCATGTTCCAACTCCTAGCACTTGAAACGCAATGGCATCGGAAGTGACTTTCGTATTCCGCTCACTTGAACCATCATGATAGAGGAGGTAACGGTCGCGTTTCTAGAGTTTTCTTTACCAAGTGACATCCTTTTTAGATTGTGTTAGCAGTCATGTACGACTAATTTCTTGATGGCAAATAGAATTTCATACAAGAATGCTCTTGGAACCCGAAAAAATAAACAAGAACCCCCGAAAGACTTCAGTAGGCGCCATATTACATTTTCAGTCTAATATCCTTTACTTTAACAGCACCCTCAACCTTTGGCTGGCGCTTGCTTGGTTAGTATCCATCATCCGGTGCCTAAATCACGTTCGTTCCGTCACACTACTTAAGTTTACACTGTCCTGACATTAAGTATCTGGTAGAAGCGGTATTGATCAGTCTAATTTCACTACTATATCATATCCATTGTAGCTTTGGGTAAAAGCCGTAATTAGGTCTTAATGCTCTGGAAGTGGCCGGTGAAAATTACACATTTGACCATACACGTTGGTATACGTGCATGGATAAAGACCAGTCTGGCTGCGCACACTGGCGGCGTAGATTGGCAAAATGCCATTTTCAAAAAGGCTACCGGATGTTGTCGGGGGAAAAGCACACGGATATACAAGCAGTGACAATTGTTGCATTACTGGTAATGTGACACTGCCGATGCCGATTCTTGATCCATTGATTCGTCTGATTCTTTCGTCATTTCCTGGCGGTTCCATATTCACACTTTTAGAAAGATCTACCGCAGCATATGGTTTTTCCCCAGGCCAGCCTGATGACGCGACTGGGAGAAAAAAGCGAGGTGACAGTGGGATAAATGTCAACAAATATGACTGCCAAAACTCACCTGTTTGGCAGTGCTACTTCGAACTCCCTCAAGAGCTTCCACAAAATGAGATTTTCCGAAAATGATTGACATTTGGTTACAAGCAATCCACTTCAAGAGTCCTATATAAAGTCATGCGACTCTCGAACATTGTGTAGGATACTGTGAATTCAGAAAATATCAACTGCTGGTGCCATACCTTCCTTTGCTGTCAGAAGGTTGCGCAAATACATTGAAAAGGCGCACAGGACATTGAAAACGTCACTGTGTGGTTACAACGACTGCGATTGACGCTGCTGATCTGTTATCACACGAACAGTTGATATCAAACAAGGAAGGACTCTGCCGATAAAGCACTGGAGAAACCCATGTTTGATAGAACGTTTGCATTGTAGTGAAAATGTGAGAAACTAAGTGTGGAAATATCCGATTTGCTAATAGTTCCGATAAGAGAAGCAAACAGTGCTTCATTTCCTAATAACGTCATTGTCATTTGCGGTCACCATTTCCTCGAAAAACAGAATTTCATCCTAGTATAGATTTAATTAAAACTGAAAACAAGAGAATCACAGATAATCGTCGTTTAAGGAGACAGCGTACAAGTGTCCAACTGGTGTGGACCCCATGATTGAAAGATGAGTGGTACTTAACCCTGTCTAAGTGCGAATTAGTCACGCTATCGATCATTCACTCGAGGACGAAATGTCAAATGTTCAGTCTGCTTTCCGGGCGGTCGCAGGTTCGAAACTCCATGGATTTCCGTGAGATACGCACTGTTGGTGATTTTCAATAAGGATGAAGCAGTTGTACAGTGTTTTTCAGCTTTTCAGCATAGACTGGTTTCACTTACACAACGAAATTCTACTAAAGCTTACAAACAAAACAAGCTGCATTATGATTACACAGTAATTCAAGGGGCAACAATCGAATGAGCTGAAATTTCAGTGCTATTTACTCTGAATATTTCCTTAAAAACGTTCCTTGTAATCAAAGACTTTATTTTTGCCACAATTCTCTGCACTGATATTAGCGGACATAGACACAGAAAGCTCCTTTTTTCATTGTGGACTCTTTTGCGGGGCTGCCTGATTCAGACAGTTCCCTATTATATTAAACTTACCAGGGATATAAACGATCTATCTGAAATGATTTATACACCAAAACGGTGTTGATGACGGTAGCCATTTTTGTGGCTGGTTTGATGTCAAATATGGAAGGCTGTGAGATAAGAAAAAGCATGGCGATTATATGCATTCTCGCCGCTATCCTATGCCTGTCGCTGGTGTAGAACTGGCCAGTCAATGTACGGTTACGCTAACTAGCACCAAGTGGAACCTTGAATCGTCATTTTCATTCCAACCGAATTCATAAAGTTTAAAGTACCCTTCATACAAAACTTGTCTGTTGATACCACTGAACAGCAACCAGCATAATTTGCCTAAGCTAGTTGACTGGGAAAAATCTGACAAATGGGGAACAACACGAAAATGTTGTAGTGTGTTGACTCATAAGTTTTAGTAATCGGATTCACTGAGAAAAAAGCTCACCCAATTTAATGGGTGTATGCAGGGGGCATCGGAAAGCGACTGTACGTGAAATTTGCGAATGTCCACTTGGCGACAGGGGTCATAATATCCAAACTTTCCTTAGTGTATTCATATCACAGACGACAGATTGTGAAGATAACAGCTGACAGTTAGGTTCAGGGCGCCTTTAAAAGATAAAAACCGGACCAGAAAAACGAAAAAAAAAACATTATTTTATCCACTAGACCTGTTGACTGGTAAAAGGCCAAAATGGACAGCTGGTGATGCTACCCCAAATGGAGTTAATCAAGTCTGTACAGAAAGAACCGTCAGTAACCTGAAAGGTTTTGGAGCTTGTCTTTATGTTGAGGAAGACTCTGGACTGCGGAAATGAAATTCCTATAAATCTTATAGGAATCCTATAAATCTTGCATCTAATTGCTGCGCTGTTCTAACCCGTTACTCTCGTTGGTGTCAATTTTATGGGAACAAAATTGAAAAGAAAGAGTTTTACTGAAGGTAAATGAATTAGGGAACTTTCCGGTGTGCTGTGTAACTTAACAACGTTACAGGCAAGCATTTACTATGAAATACTCATTGGATTTCCTTCACCAGATCAATGAAGTTTTCCTCATCCTGGTATATTTTTATGCTGTCCAGATAAATGGTAATTTGGAGGAATCGTACTGGCGAATCACCAAATATTCCTTTCCTATCAAGGAGGTCGTATTCGCCTGTGGCCTCGGGCGTATCCCACAAAAGTGAAAGAATGAAAACGACTGACCCAGGCTATAATGAAGTTGACGGTCTGCTGCCTGTCTCTCAAAGATAGTCGACTAAAATGCGATTTCCGAAAAGTAGCGCCTGCCGAGAGGTTTGATAGAATGAGTAGATAAGATTAACTGGATCCGAAGGTCCTGTTTAGTAACACTTAGCTAGACAGCGACTAGGGATGAACCGAAACCGTGGAACACTCGGGATGTTCAAACCCCCCCAGCGTCGCCCTATAGATATGTTTATCAGTCGCAATTTCGTATACGCTTTCGTTCGTTCTTAGGAATATCCGGTAGGCTACGCACGGTGTTTTAGCTCAGAGACAAGCGCGATAAATAAACGAGCTGATCCACTAGAACTCAGAGAAGCGAGTCATACTGGATGCTGGAATACCTTCACACTTTTGGATATTAGAAGCTTGCGTATGTGGTCTGGTTACGACTATCATGTATATATCATCAGTTTCTCTAGAGCCGGGCTTCACAACACAGTGAATCGAGGCCCCAAACGCACAGACCTTCTATTGGTTTCCTTAAAATGGCTCTATTGGATACTTCGACTTTAACCTAGTAGCAGTTGTTCGGATTACTCATTCTCACAAACATTTCACAGCTTGGGAGCCAATATCATCAGTGATCGCAACAGATGCATTTACAGGACCGCACGTTAATATGACCGTACAACCGGTTCATGCCTCCGTCTCATCTCCCGACAGCTTTGCCAAAATGAGCTCTGCAAAGAATTACAAGAATGGATGATCGAACTCGGTGCCCCAGATTTGGGCGAGTGTAATTCATCATTGATCATTCTATCCACATTCCTGTGGGGTTTACTGTCGTTCCACCTTTGCTTCACTTTTCCTACTTTGTAAGTTTCTTTGGTTTTGCAGTATAATCGACTGCAGTGGTCAGAAACCTTCAACAGACGGGTCAGCTGAACGGTTAAATTTCAGTCAAGTTGGATGGAAAGGAGTACATTTTGGGCGTCTTTGAAGTGGATAGGACACCAAAGGACAGTTGAAACTGATCGAGTTGGTGATCCATGTGTGCAACGTTTTGGCCACGGACCAACAACGTAAACTTCCAGCTCATGCGTTGGAGAGAAGAGCAACTTCAAGTTGCATATATATGTTCGGGTCGGAGTAAATGACTGCAGCGCGTAATGAACCTGCTTTAGTAGGCTGTAGTGACCGTTAATTTGAATGTGCATATTATTTGGCATGACAAGATTGGGGTAGGCGCGCAGTGCGAAGACCAGTGAAGATGAGATATCGAGCAACCGTGCATCTTCTCCACAATATTTTAAAAAATCAAAATCGACAGAGATTCCTTGATTCTTCATTGAGTTTAACTCAAGAAGGTTGCAGGGAACGATGTTGTCTCTTTTCACCATAGCTTGATTTTCTAACTTGGCATTGTAACTCATTTAAGGACAATTTGCAATCACATTCGAATGAATGTCACGTTTTCATTGTTCTTGGAGAATTACCGTCGAAGGGTACTACCAAAGCATTTGTTGCTATAGTGATTTGCTGAGTTTACGAATGTAAGTGGCAATGAAAACTATCTGTCTGTCGATTACATTCCTAAGTATGCCACCATTGGTAAACAGCACCATTTGAAGCTGTTAATATTCGTCTTCCACATTATCTGAGGCGTTAACGAAATCATGTGCTCACAAATATTTCGAAGCTGTCGCCTTGTTTGACAGTATCAGTAACTCTACTATCAAGTACTCATCCTATTAAGGCTGATATTCCGTGAACTTCACCACAGTGTTTTCATGTTCTTCAGTTACACACCAAACACTGCTCTCATAGTGAATTCTGATTGAACTGGTCAGTCGATAGCTTGATGGGGGTTGATATGTAATCTAGGTTTGATAACGCCCAGTTCTAAAATGATAGCCGAAGCCACAATTGTCTATTCTGTTCGGAAGTTATTTTTGTTGTACAAACTTCTATAAGAACAACTTGTCTAGTTTGCAACTCCAGTTTGAATTAAACCATCTGAACTTTTAAGGTGTATCCCTCAAAGCATCTGTTTAATGAATATATTGTGAACTTTACTTCCCGTGTACCGGTGCCTTGAAAGTTCGGCCGTATTCTGAGAGGGCATGGAGAGGTGTGTAGGCCTGTTTGTCGATTTTATCAATAACTCCATTTTAGTTGGACGTGATATGCATGATGCTTTCCAATATGAACTTGAATGCGATTAGGTCAAAGTTGCGGTATTCTTGAATGCAACTGGTATTCACTGATGGATGAGTACTCAACTACCAATTCGCTTTTGAAATGCATAAAATAATGGTTCGAGTCAAATACAGAATGGCAAGCTACCCGTAACTGCCGTTAATGCACAGAAAATTCCATCGTGCGAACAGATATACCTGCATTAAGAAAAACAGACGTTAGCGTATCCTCAGTACGTAAGTATAAATACTTTATGTAATATTTCTTTATCATTTAGGCACTGCCAGCAAAAGTTCGTAGACCACAATAATGCTTCTATTTTTGATGCTATCTCTCATCCAACAGATACCTGCATTTCAACAAAGCTCTCTAAATTGTATTAAAAGTTTACCTCATCGGAAATGCTTAAAAAACTTTCCATTCGTAGAATCTTTTTTCAGTTTATTTAAATCATTTTGGCGTGATTATCCGAGAAGTCACTTTTAATTAAGCTACCGAAGGATTTTTTGCTTGGGCATTTTACCACTCTGTTCAACAGAATAAACGGAATAAACGGCTATGAAATTTAGTAAAAGTGACGTATCTTGCAAGGAGATGATTAGATAAATAGTTATCATTCTGGTCGAGATTTGGTTAACCTCTCTGATATCCCAACTCACTGCGAACAGCAAAAAATGACTCAGTGTATATTCATATTTGTGCAAACCCCCACCAGGTTGATTTGATTTGCTGACATACAGTTCAGTTGTATGTCCTGATTATAACAAGGTAAACATGTCACGTATGTTGCTTTGGGTTTCCCAGAATACCGTCAGTGAACATTGAAACAAAACCGTAACAGGCGTTCTTCCGAGATGCTGATTCAGAGTCCGAAATAGGCTATTGTAGAAGCAGTCTAGCACCTGCACTAACGTGGGTTACAAAAGAGGAACACACCAACAGAATTAAGGTGTGGGCAGAAGCGTACCGGGTAATATTGTTCCACATGCATTTTATAGGGGAACTAATCCAGAGGGAAGTGCGCTGCAGTCAGGTAAGCATACCAATGGCATCATAAGCGTTTTTATGAACTAGCTTAAGCGCGATTACTTTGCTGTCGTACTGTCATGTGGTGTAACTGAGTGTGACTAAGTGTAGTGTGATATAGTACACCACAGTGTAGTATAGATTGACGTCGTGTGTTATGGTAGACTAGAAAATCCCAAAACGCCTAGTTACAATTGAGACTTGATTTCACACATTTTTCTTATTTTTTTAGAGTCATTCTTTGAGCATGTCCTAGTGGTTTCCTCGTCAGTCAAGTTGGTTCCTCTAAATAAATTTTGTCTTGAAAAATTGAAATAGATTTATTACAAACGGTTGAACTTGTCTAACCATTTAGTGAGACAATTGATTGAAATAATCCAAACCTAGTCCTATGTCTCACTGGTTCAATTGAATCTACACTGCTTCAACAAACCTGTGCCCACCGACTCAAAGTCAAAGGCTTTGTGAGTCTTTGTTCTTGGGTGACTTCTCTGGTGAGACAGAAACTCATACAAAATCAGGGCTCTGAATAAGGCGATAAAAATGTTGTTGGCAAAATCAAGACGGTCTTACTTGTCGGCAACTGCTTCAGTTTGGTACATTTCGATTACGAATCAGGAAGTTTTCCAAACATGCTGCCAACAACCAAAAAAAGGCGAACGCTGTTTTGAAGGATCTCATCATTAAAGTTACTAACCGAAAAATGAGCACAAATGAGTTCTTGTGGTGGAATCCCTCGTAAAACTTTGATGCGTTAAGCATACCATCAGCCAACAGTGCATGGGAGTCTTTTTGAATCAGGTGTGAATAAATTTTAATCATGCGTCCCGGTCCACACTTGATTCCAACTTCCATTCTGGCCATAAAAGTTATATTTCCCAAAGTTGTGTCTCGTTTCAAGATGTCACCTGGGAGTAAACAACGTAAACTCTAGCAGCGAATTATGACCTCATACTAACGGCGATGTCGGCCGCTGCGGATTGGGTTTGTGTATCAGTTACCAAAAATAAGATTGAAAGTTTGATGGCAGGTGACTTGAAGTATACACTTTGGACGAAATGGTACGTTTCGTTACCCCTTTGTTTACTCGGAATAGAGTAGAAATGAAGATAAGCGATTGCGGGTTTGAAACTCCCTGGAGTTTCGTGACGTGCACACTACTGATGGCTCCTAATAGGAGCGAAACACATGTACACTGCGTCTGGGCTTTTCATCACAGATTCGCCTTACTTGCAGAACGAAACCTATTCAGCATTTTCTGGGTACTTTGCCACCAATGACAGAAAAGTTACCCGTCTTGACTCGAAAATGGCTTTCTTGTGTTTCGTCTTCGAGGTTTTGAATACCAATTCTTTCGTAGCATAACATGCAACATTGGTTGCGGAGCAAAGAAATGAGGGGAGGTACTTGACAGCTAGTCACAAACGCTAAGGTAGAAAATAGAACTTATCAAATTTAGGCGTTTTGGTTGCGTACCACTTAGGAACGTCTAACCACTGTCTGCAAAAAAAGCTTTGCTTTCGCTCTAGTACAGGTATCCCCGCTGAGCCACCACGAGCCCCAGACAGAAAGCAGTGGTCCGCTTGTGCATCCCATTGCACCGCACTTAACTTGCGCCCACCGTTTTCGGTTTTAATACACGCGCGTTTTTGCCTCATTCCAGTCTTCTCTCCTGCTTCACCCAACCTGTGCAAATGTGTGCTTTGTGTGTCGCGTGGTTTCGGTAATACCAATTGCCATATCTGCTCATTTCAGAACCGGCATGTGCTGACACTACAGCTTTGTGAATTTCGAGTGCCGCTGACCTCCTGACCACCCACGCTACACGCTCTCAAGGCCACTCTAAACCCTCCAGCTGGATGAGAATTGAATTACACTCACAATCGATTGTTCGTATTTCCGCGTCTTCCTATTTGGTGACCGATCCTAGCTATTTATTTCATTATTTACGCCTATTTTTAAGACCTACATTTACGATCTGCATTTGCCTGACAGCGAGATTCCGAAAGCGTTAATGTTTGTCAATGTGTTATTATTCGAACTGAGGTTGTTTTGGGTAATATGGTGAGAAGAGATTGTGGCGAATATTACGTATTTTTATAGTGGTGCCCAGCCCTGAGGTAGCCGTATAATGCAAACAAAAAAACGCCCAAGTTCCACATGGCTGAGTCATATCTAAAAATATCAAAATAAACCACGTCGGCGTAAAAGGCCAAGCACCACTATGTTTCTTAGCCAGGAAGCGGTTTTCATTGTAGACCTACGATGGCACTGTTTTCATTACGCACAATAAGCGCGTGTCGCTAATTATGGTTCATTTCCACTACTTCTTTTCGAAAAACTATGTACCAATTAACTTATACCATCAATCAAGTGACGTGGTTTCTGAACTTCAAGACCTGCTCAAGAGAAGACTAAAATAATCTGGCAGAAACGGGACGGGTTCATCAGTATTTAGCCGGTTGTGAATTGGTGACATACAGCTGCTACGTACCATTCAAAAAGCGACTGAATAAAGCAACTTCCAGTTTTAATCGGAACGATAACTGAGTTTCACTAAGATGGCAACGCATGAAGGCTATCTTATTGAGGCATGTGATAACATTGTATTGATCTAGTGTCCACTGAGTAGCAATGCATTCGCCACCAATCCAACTACAATAAGGGTTGTCATAGTGACGTTGGTTGTCATGGTACTGGGGAACTGTCTTCCCTAATGAAAATGAAGCACAAGCCTGAAAATGGGTTGAGAAAAATGCGGTGCTTTGACATTACTTGTGATTGGACTACTCACTGATACTGTGAAACATATGTGGCTTTTAAAAAATAGTGTGTTCCTTGTCAGATTTTTGGCGGCTTACTTCCGACTGGGGAAAACAGCAACCAAAAGCTGATACTAATTTGAATGCCTAAAAATCTGTAGAATTCTCTGCTGAGAGGATTCCACGCAAGTTACTCCCAACTATAAAGGAACCCTTTTTGAATAATTTCAACCAATGCATGTGTTTTTTCAAAACAACATTGAATTAACTTCAAAAACTGTTAGTTTCCGGTTTTACAGACGAAGGTTATAGAAGGACAACAACGAGACTGACACCTACATTTTGCGGATCATTATATCGACTGCTAGCCAACAAGCTAATGCGACGCAAAAGGATGATTTATCTCTTCTAACTAGCTCCCTTTCAAGGCCTACGAAACTCTGTTAATCTTTGGAAACGTAAAGCAATGCCGAAGAACAACATTATGCAAAACCTCCTTTATGATGTCAGCTTAGAGCGGCCTCCTGCATCGACCAACTACGTGTATTTGTTGCTGCCAGGCTTCAAACTGACTGATAGCTGACGAGTTTCTACTCACTTGGAAGTAACGAGCATTTATTATAGATAAATTTGGGGTCAGTTTCAATCCAGACCGGTCAGGTACACTGTTTGTAAAAGACCCATGAATAAATATAGTATAATATAATAAATATAAAACCAGCCCTCCTGAACTTGCTATCAGTTCCGCCAGTCCTTGCGCTTTGAAGCACCGGCGCAGGATTTCTCGTTGAGAACAAATTATGGTGCGATAGAAGAGAAATCCAGAGACATTGCCGATTCGTGTTCTAATTTCATGGCAACCATGCTTTCCCAACTCCCGAAAACAGATAGCTGATGATGTTTGCAATACATCAGTGAGAGAAAGTCGCTATGGATTCACTTCACATTATAAGGGTAATAGAGCCGGAAAAACAACCCTTTGAAAAAAGCATCATAATTTACCACAGGTTCGTACGATTTCCCATCGACTGATTCAACCGTCACACCAATCTCTAACTAGCGCGCTCTTGTATCTCTTTTAATCAATAACTTGCATGTTTTAGGCAATGTATCCCGAGCGGAATTTTTTAACAGAATAAATGCACAACTCTTCAAATTGCTGACAGCTGTGCAATAGTTTGGCTATCAAGCCGATGATAATGCTTTCGCTATCAGGCAAAAAGTCAACTAGCGAGTAGGTGAAAGTAGACAGAAAATAAACCCATTTTCCACGGAAGATAATGAAATTGGAAAACAGATATTTCCGGTCTATCTGACTTGGTAGATGTATTTATCAACTTAATAAACTAAAACCAAAAAGCCCCACAAATGCTTGTTGAACGGAAAATTACCTGTTTTGTAAACAATGTCAGATAAGGCAATAAGTACCAACGTGGAAATTGTAAGTTGCCCTTCATCAACACCATTTTTGAGTGTTCCACCATGAGTGCGCAGCTTTGCAAGGTATACAAATGAGTGCGGTGTTTACTTGGATCTTTACGAAGTACATCTGTCCCAACAAAGCAGCTGGTGTCCGAGGAATTCCTGGGTAACTGTCGAATGGCTTAACTTCAGATGCATTCAACAAGAAGCTGCTTACTGGATTCTTTTACGTGGTTTTTGCTTCCTATACGAGAATAGCAGATAGTGCAACCGGCTCATTAGTTTCGCTCGTGTTATTGCTATCAAGCTTGATGAGCTGATTTCAAATGTGAATTGAGCATTTACAGCGATCCTCATTATGTTTCGTCTAGTGACTCTTTTCTATTACAAATAGGCTATTTAACGACTGGGAACTATTAGGGTACATATGCCTTCAGTTTTATATTATCCTACTGCTTCCCACTTACATATACCTTAGGTCTGATTCCAGTTGCAATTTCCTCGCCATCCGCAGGACAAGCCAACCTTGAATTTTAGCCTCTTAATATTGTTTGGCTATATGACGGCATTGCCTGCGATATCAACAAATCTTGCGGGTCTGTAAACTAATAAATCCAGGCAATGACGCAAGGCTTTTCTATTGTGATTTTCCTTTTTTGCGTGTGAATCAGCCCGAAAGTGTTCGGCTTGTGGGGATTTGTTGCAAGCAGATGGAGTTACAGTGGGTAGTTTTTGTTGCCAAGGGAAGGTGATACTGAGAAAACAGGTCATTCTCGGTGATGTGAAAACAAAATATGAATAACACTTCTTACTTCAAACCAAAACATCTAAAAATCTTGCAAGTAGAGAGAACAACTTTTGCCGCGCGGTTATGAAGAGACATTGACGGGTTATTCTAGGGTATTTTTAATGTAGATAAGAAATCGGTACGAAAGTACTTGTCCTAGAAACAGTCTTCACCAATTTCCATGGCATCCATTCGGTATTTTTATGTTCATATCGTAGCGCGGTTTTGTTAACTGTATTTTAAAATCCTCATAAATTCGGTCCCAAACTATGGCCTAAAGTAGTCCTAGGGATACAAACCGCTAGAGGCATAGCTGCATCACCAACTACATATTATGCTGTCCCTACGCTTTGTGGATGCTACGGGTTATAACAACTGTGTAGGAAACTAAACTGGGGTTTTATAGGACAATTAAAGCGAGGCCTCGTAACTGACGTTTCTGGGAAATTGTTTTGGGGTTGTAAGATAGACGAGGGTAGATATGCAAGGGGATAATAGAAACTATGTTTGAACGGTTAGATTGTTTACTGAGCTGAGCAATTAGGTCACAAATGTTTCTTCACCGGTCGAGAGGACATCGTCAGTGCATTGATGTGTAGCGGAGTCTTGCGTCCGTGGAAGTGAAGTCACTTAGGCAGCGCACCTCGCCCCTTTAGATTGACAGACTAAGATGTCACTTCAACTGGTGTTGAGACTTTTACAAACCACTTACTCAACATGCCGAACAAACTAATGGCCAACGATGGAAACACACCGCCACCGTGTTTAGGCACTCGTGAAATGACGAAAAATATATGAATATACTCAAAATACGATGCTCAGGATTAGCGGCAGTTTATTTTTTGAAAATGCACAGCCACAATTGAGCGGATACACGAAGAACAAATGTGTACATTATTTCGTAAAGCTTAGTTAAGCAGGCCTTTATTGAGTACATTTACAGAACAAATAACCAAATTTGCCACAGTGTTTCTTATTCCATCAAAGGCTACTGTCATGGCATACAGTCTTTCGCGCATAACGTTTACAAAGAGTTAAAAATTACATGCTCATCTCGGCTGCGATCATTTTGCAAAACGCGAAACACATGGTTAGGAATGTATCATTTTGTTTTTAAGTTTTTATAAAATTGTGTACTCCAGACGCGTTTCTTAAGGTGCGCAATGCTGATGATTCCAAACGAAGATGAGATGTTTGTACGGTATTTCCTCGCTTTTCAATATAGATTAGTTTCAGTTACGGAATGAAACCTCAATCGAAAATTACGAATTCTCCTTACACAACCATCAACAAATAGGCAGTTCGGAGGAAGAATAACTTCACAAGACTGGTCAAACTTCCTTAATAGAAGGCGTCACTCGGTGGCACCAGTCACCACTTGTGACCACATGACATGGGCCTCTTGAATGAAGAATGAACGGCGCTATATCATTCTAGGTGAGGGCTAACCACAATGCTGATCATCCGCTCGTGGCCAAACGGTTAAATGTTTGACCACTTGCCGGAGGTTCGTGGGATTCAAACTCCCTGGAGTTTCGTGAGATGCGCACTACCGATGAATCCCAACAAGGATGAAACAGCTGTACAGTGCTTCCTAGCTGTTCAGCATAGTTTGACTTTACTCAGAGGACGTAATCTTAGCTGAAACATAGCAAAGAGCCCTAGCCGATCTCGGCAGAATTTTGACAATTTCTTCCTGTTTAGGACTTTCTCATGATGTGCGTTGAGTTACGTCTGGTAAAATGCGTTTTAGTTGTTGATTCTAATAAATATTCCTTCCGGTTCTGGTTAACACATTGTGGGGAAAGACAGCATAAACCTAGAGACTTGCTTGCGCAGTATACCCTGTTACGAGGAAAAGTGCTTTTGCTAACTAGAATGAATTGGAGACATAATTGTTTCCGGTTGACAGCTTTAAGTAAAATATATCATTTCCTTTCATTCTATAACCACTCGGGCCGGGAATTTACTTGTTTGCGGGGTTTTGCAACATTTCCGGTCTTTTCACAGCGGGATGGAAACTTCACCTCGCTGGGAATGGTTATTCCAGATCATAATACAGTAATGCATCCGTGCGACGATATGGTGGTGAGTTGGTTTATTGTGGATTATACCTGGTTGGAGTGATCCGTATATGTGTTTCCAGTGAAACCCATAAGAGGTCTTTGAGGAAGGTGTAGTGTAGTATAACAATAGAATCATTCGTTGTTCGGAACACTTAAAGTATCGAGTAACAACACACCTATTCATCTCTCTCCCCATCATAATTCCTCCCGTCCGTACTGCGAATGTGTGCTGAGTTTTAGATACTGCTGCTTGCATCAGGCGAAACTGACGCTACCATTCAAATCTATCCTAGCCGAGCAAAATGACAAAATTACTCCCGATGTTTCCCTTGCAACGATGAAACTAAACGTTGGAGAACCAGACGCCGTTTCATGGGTAACATTCAAGAGTGCGCCTCCTAGGAGAAGACATGTATGGCAATGTTTTGGAATATAGGTAGCTCGGGTGCGCTGCTTGGTTGTTGGTCTGTTCGCCGAGCTTGGCAGTTGGATTGCAAACGTTCCATCACCAATCGAGGTGACATCGTCAGTGCAGGGTTGAGTGGGTCTCAACCCCGCACTGACGATGTCACCTCGATTGGTGATGAAACGTTTGCAATCCAACTGCCAAGCTCGGCGAACAGACCAACAACCAAGAAGACATGTATGTGGACTTGCTTTACCCATATACCAAAATATCAGTTCAGAAGATGCGCAATTCCAAAAATGTAACGTGGTTGGTTACCGCAGAAGGGATTTGAAAAATCGACCTTCCAGAAGACTTAACGTCACTTGTCGTTCGGCCTTAGTTTACATGAACTCGTACTCTAACATTTTTACCCAACAACTAATTCTAGTCAATGTAAGGCATAAATAACGAAATCAAACAATCTTAGTCTACGGATTAGCCGAATAAGATGATAACTGAGTTGTTTGGCAATCTGACCGTTACCAAATTCGCAGTATGATAAGATGTGTGTGCTAATGAATGGTAAACATAAAGAGAAACGTCGGAATTAGCGGACAGCGGAATTGCACAGGCAGTCAGCTGTTCACTGCTAAATAATAGCAGACCGGTTCTCTACGACTAAACATCAACCAACGTAGAAAACTGAGGTTATTTTAACGAGCGAAGGGGTTTACTTGAAAACCATATGGCCGGTTGAATTAACGGGAATAAAACCTGGGAAGCAAGACCCTGTAGATAGAGTGGTGCACACATAGGACCCACCATAAAACTAGCTTATGAAAATGAAGCTTGCCATGAAATGTTTCGGTCTCTCGAATGGCCCAAACGTGAAACATGTTGTCTGAGCTGTCAGTACCGACATATCGTCTAACTGACCAGATAGATACGACATACCTGGGGGTGAAGATTACTTTACCCGGCAACACAGTCGAATTACATGTCCGATCTACCCGTATCAGCTTGGACCAACTTAGTGACCGTCGGCAGTGAATCTTATTCATAAATAAGTCAAGTATCTAATAACACGTTTATTAAAAATGGTATAAACTTAACAAACGTTGAAAAAATACACCCATTTGTAAATCAAACTTTGGTATTCGAGTAACGGGAGAAGGGTGGTGACAACTCGGGGTCTATGGCTACCCGATTAGCTATACAAATGGCGAAAAGATGGTGGGCTGTCGAAGAGTTTCCAAAAAACACAGGACTGCTGTGTTTTGCCAGGAAAGTAACTAATTTTGATCATATATCAGTCGATGTTTACGGCAGGTAATCAGCTTTTTCCGTTTTTAAACATTGAATGAATTCTGCTTCATGAATAAGCCACCATGGCACAGTAACTGATTATTACACAAAAGGAACAACAGTGGAATTACATGACTGCAATGGCTGTACTAAGTGCTATTCGATGCGTACAAATACTCCCAGTTAAGTTCTGTGTGAAGCACTCAAAGTAAAGTCGATGTCTGGACTTCATTGACTAACAACCTGAGCTCGTCCAAATGCATCGATTACTGTTTTGTTCTCTACAGGGGGACGATTTTATAGGTTTCGCGCATGTTTTATCACAAATAAGAAGGCACATGTCTTATAGGATGATTTACAAAGTTCGATACCTTGCGAAGAAACACATGCATCTAAGTTTAGCAGTCAGTGCTTACGTTAAAAAACACTGCAGTCTTGTTCTAATTTTGCACCATCATAATTATTTTTGGTGATGTGAATACACAAATAAAGCTGATTTATGAAAATCTCTGGTCACATGGCTTGTGGATTATTTCGAGATCCACTATAGCAGACCAACTGCTGCGGAGATTCTCATTGGAATGCTTAATTTTCTCCTTCTCTAAACTATTTAACTTTATATCTTCTTCTCAGGGAGTTCCCTATCCAAATTAAACTTGAACAGAAATAGAATTACACAAGAATTCCATCAGTTTACCTCCTCATACATGACTAATGTGGTCCGATTAGAACGCCAAACAGCCTATGTTGAAGTGTTGGTAGCATAAAGAGATTTGACAATTTTATTGGAGATTTCTTTCCGAAGAGCGGAAAAGCAATATACAACAGCTTAATTATCTTACATAACTCCAGGGAATTTCAAACCTGCGTTCTCCCGGCTATTACTTGATAACGAAACTAGTTGGCCACGACTGGATGACCGGTAGTGCAATTAGCTCGTAATTAGGATGTAGCGTCACTGATCCGCCACACATCACGTGGTCGCGTGTGGACTGGCTCCTCGAGTGACGCCTACCCAGAGCGACGGTTTGCAAAACCTGTGAATTACTCCTTCTATTGAACTAGTAATTGTATGATAGTGGTATAAGGGGATTTGGAAATTCCGGTGGAGATTTGTTATGGTCTTCGTATAGATGCAGCAGAAGTCTTATATTCTGTAATAGCGAATGTCTAACAAAAACTATTGCATATAGAGGATATCAATGTCTGATGTAGCCCTGTCAATGACTTACATGCTCGTTGTTTTACAGGTATCAAACTAGCATGACTCAACAGAATTGGATAGAAATTGTTTCTGTCCACCTGGTTCAGATGTAGTTGGTATGTTAAATGACTGCAACTTTAGGCTTTCACATTTTGTCCATCGAAAACTGTTTTGAACCTGACTAAAAATTATACTATCAAAGTAACCCGTACTGCCCATTGTATAGCCGTCCAAAAGTGACTACTAGTCATTGGTTGTAGTGTGCTTGTTTAAGAAACTAATCATTGCTCACTTGTCCTCATCAGTTTCTTTTAACTGATGTCATGCACAAGCTGACTGAAACTTGAATACACTTGTTGAAATAAGGCCATTTCATCTGGTTATGATAATACAGGCGAAAATCTTACAGAGTGGACGAAATAAGAGAACAATTTAAGAATGCTTGGCTGTATCCGATTTGGATTTACAAGTCAACTGTGGTTTAGCCACGGGACCCGTGCACATTTTCAGGCGTTCACAGGCAGTTTACGTGGAGCCGAATTTCTTGTTGCGTACAAGCTCTTGGCGCCAATGTAGACCTAAGGGAATAGGTTCGGTGGGCGAACAAGCAAAGGTTCGGTGCGAGCCATCAGCTAGCCCAAACACTATATCATAATAGTGGATGTCATTCATCAATGAGGCACCGCTGTCATCCCTCAATCTTTTTTAGTTTTACTGCGCTACACACTTTCGGTTAATACACTGCAAATTGTTCCGTGGAACATCAATTAGCAAACCGTCAGAGTGATAAAGAATGAACTGGCGGTATTATAGTGAGCATGTGGTGACTGATTTTGCCGTCCTTAGGATAATATATCATGAATGTACTGATTAGAAAATGGAAACGAAAATCAGTAGAAAAACAGTCGTAGAAATTGTGTACAATTCCGACGTCAGCGAAACTCAAAGGTACAATGTTTTGAAAACTATGATCACTGTCGGGAAGGAATGAGAAACGAAAAAGCCAGCCGAAAGTTTTCAACCGAGGTTCCGTCGTGTGGGTAAAGTCAGTTCATGCCAGACAGCCGAAGAACACTGTACAGCAGTCTCATTCTTATTGAGGATCATCAGCAGTGCGTACTTCACAAACCCCCAGGGAGATTCGAACCCGCGACTCACATGGCCAGTAGCCGGAGACTACACCGTTAGGCCACGAGCGGCTGGTCAGCAGTGACTATCCATGATAATCAAAATTACAATTTCGCAAAAATTGTCTCGTACAAAACGAATAAATGTGAATTTTGGCACTAAGTTATTTCATGAAGTCTCGCCAGAAATTATAGCTGCCCACGAATAGGGGGAATTCTTCTTAGCAGTTTTCGGGATTATTAGTTGGGTATACAAATATTTTTGACATTTTCTTGATTGAAGCTACCGAATCCACCCAAGGGATAACCTCAGCCAGTTTTCGATCGAAATTGTGAGTACTCTCCCCAAACTGGTATCTCTGTGGTCGAATAAGCTTGGCACAGTCCTATCAATTATGCGCAAAAATGAGTGGCTTGTTGCAAGCGGGACTTCTCTCTGTTTGACTATTTATAGCGGTAGGACTTAGATTTGTGAGTATGCATTCGTTGGGGGTGTAATACCAATGAATTAGTGATGCCAATTGGTTAACCCAAAAGTTTTACATTGGCTTTCAAATTTACATTTGCTTAACTTTTGACATTGAGAACACAGAAATTTTTTTCACCATATGGTGTTTTTCATATTGACTTTTGGTAAGCAACCTCAATAACTGTTCGTTTCACCAAGAAATATAATCATCCCCGCATTGGATTATGAGTATTCCCGTCTGTTTGGCCTGAAACACACAATATCACTAAAGACATGAAGTGGGACAGTCGAGCTATTGGATATGTTAGCTAGCGGCACAGGACGACATGCATTAATCACCTCACGAGCCGTCGAAGCACTCCTATGAAGGCACTCTGTGTCCGTAAATGAATAGTTTGGAGACAGTGAACCACAGAGGTGCCTGGGTCTTGCTAAAGATGCATCAGAATCTGGTCTAATAAAAATGTACATGTGCTGCATTGAGATGAAGCGGAATTGCGTAGCAGACGTTTGCTTGTCTACAGAAGTGCAGGAATCTTGGATGGGGAATCTTCGTTCGACAAGCAGTGCGATTGCGCCCGATGGGTTGTGAAGCCAAGAGCTTTCGTAGATAGTAGTGCCGGTCAGGATAATATGGTCTGTAAACAACCGATTCTCAGATTCTCAGATTTTTTGTGCACAGATTAAGCCAAGCAAGACATCGTCAAACAGCAACTTGGATGGCAAAAACGAGAGAACACTCGAAAACGATAAACACATACTCATCTGGGTTTAGTGTACCGTTAACCGAACAAAGTATGAAAACATACAGATGGTTTGAAACTTTTGGAGCGCGATTTGTCTACTTGCTATGAATAATGCGGGAGACTGATGAAAAACCGCACATCTAAGAATGAAGTTTCCTCTACCTAGGACCAATGTGGCCCCAGATATTTGGGATCGGCACTGAGACATCTAATCCAAGTGAAATTTATCAATGCCTGATATTTTCAGGCAGATGCTGAAACCTACGCCATTCGAATGTATGTGAGGTGGCTCGTCACCGCATCGACTAATGGTTACAGTGTAAAAGTTACCATTGACACAAAAATCGGAAGATAGGGATAATTGTTCTTGTCGGATAATGTGATCCACACTCGAATTCCGCACACTGGACTTGGTTTTTGTGAATGATTACCAAAATGTTAATATTGGCTCAGCGAATACTTGACTCTAATTGGATGCTGCGGTAAGCTCCCGTTATGGTTAGTGGCCCGGTAAGAATCGGAAGCAGCTTTACAGGATTTCTATATTCTCATGACCCGATGACTGAAGTGGTACGCTCGTACTCAACGGAAGGTGCTCGACAGTAGAGATAGGCAGAAAGAATGACGCCTTATAACCTGTGTTGTGGCACTGGGGTTTCGTATGTCATACTCTCAGGTTTACCGTTATTATGTTAGGCTATATCTTTGCAGCAAGGTGATGATCATGTTTTTTCCATTTACGCCAGCAGAAATCAAACCACTAAGATTGTATCGATTAATATGCATGAAGCCGGGCCTTAATAAGCAATTGCGACTGTTACAAGTACTACGGGTAACCAGTCGACAGCAACTTAACTGGTGGCTGCCAGTAGTAGAAGGATGATAGGAAACACCAACAACAGTGATATTCTTCGGCCTGCCGATTGCGGACAGTGAAGGTTCCGTTATACCAGCCGTTGGTGGAGTGGAGGTACCCTGCATGGTCTCCATTGCCAGCGGAATACGTAAGCAGTTATTTTTGCTAAAACTGCAGATGTTGAGTTTACAAAACAGATGTCTGCGAAGAAGCAGCTTAAAATGGTGTTCTAGATAAAGATATGGTCGGTGCACACTCCGTCAGGGCGAATCCCAGCTTGATTCTCACGAATCTGTCTCTCGACGAACCTTCACAAAAAATGCTAGAATGCGTCCTGAAGAGTACGGCTCCCAAGCTGATCCCATGATGGGTTTTGCACGACAATACTCAAACACAGTTCCGTGTGACCTATAGGCAAAACAGGAAATGGAACATGATGCTTAGGCTGGAAGGCCATGGTGATTTGATTGTTGGTGTCACTGATAAATGGGTTATTTCTCCCCTCCGTAATTTGTTTGCGAATCCCACTGAATTTATCATAGGCTAAGTGAATGTACACATTTTAAGAACCGCCCATCCGAACTCACACCAGTTTCACACAAATTAACACATCACACTTTTAAACAGCTGTAATACCTCTGATTCTATAAACTGACTCAACAATTAATTGATCATGAGCAAAAAAAAACTTGCTCTAGCAAGCTCACATGACCCGTCTAGTGTCACCTCACCTATCAACAGGCTGAGTATATGGTTTTTCATAACCTACGTTTGACCACATCCACTGGGCATTAAGATTATTCGGAAAATTCGGTGGGATAATCGAGCAGACCTCATTCGTTTAGCTTTTAGAAAACAGATTAGCAAAACCAAAATCTGCTGAGAACCGGAAGGTCAAAATAATATGTGCGAGTATACAATGATATTTACTAACTCATTCTGATATATATATTCAAGCACTTTCCATTAGATTTCACTTAAAACCAACAGTAATTTACCAAGAAGTAAAAAGTGGACTGAAGTGACGAAGATATCCTGCTTGTGCAGATATCCAGGTGGCAAGCAGGCTGGTGCTGTTAGCAGTGGTAAAGATGCTCAGTAGGATGTCAACGGCTACAAAACTTTAGCGTCACATTTGAGCATTCCAGAAAACACAAATTTAAGCAAGAGGTTCTTGATGGCGTCATCAAAACTGAACTAAGTTGACCATCAATTACTGGACGATCTCTGCTTGCCCTGACAAACTAGATACATGTTAGATCAATTGGACTATCCATGTAACCCACAAAATCGACCCATTTTCATATTTCTATGAAACAGTTGGCCCCGTATTTTCTGGACAACGTTTGTCGCGACAGGCATAATGGAGTATGTCAATGCTCATTGGATGCTCCGACTCTGACCGAATTCAAGGTTGAAACGTCGGCCACCAAAGTGATAAACTGCACCCATCGTTCCGAAGAAAGCATTCACACTGACTGACGGTCTTTGGGACAATGTTAATGAATTGCTCGAGTTCACCTTTCGTTCTCAGAAGGGCTAAGGTCTACTGAGACTGCCTTGTTTTTACTGGTGTATACCTTATTCTGGACTCATATAAGTAGTGTAATTTGATATTTGATATGCCCTTGTAAGAGTGTTTTACACATTTTTTGGCGAACGTTTAAAGAGTGATTTCATGTTGTAACTTTAGTCTGCTTACTGCCGAGTTAAAGTTCACCAGAGAATACGAAAGCTCTAAAATTCTACTGAGGAGACTGTCTTGCATAGAAAATCAGGTTTTGAACCATGTTGTACGTGTTTGCTGCAAGTTTTTTACCTAAAAGTTCTGCACAGCCAGTATTCTGAACGGATGTCTTCAAAATTATTTCTACAAAATTTCGAATGGAGAAGCTGGCATGCCTGTGCTTGCTCACATTCGCACTTTGAAAGCTAAACTAGCTCAACCGACTGGGACACAGAAACAGACTGATTGGAACACCGGATGAAATCTATCAACTACTCCTACAATATAGCAATCTACCCGTGAACACAATGGTATCACAAATTTCGAAACAGTCTGCGAAATATTGAACGCATAAGAAGAAGCCTTGCTAAACATTTTTTATATTGTAGCCCAAGCCGATCCAACTAAAACCATTAGGACTCTGGAAATTTCACCCAGAAAAATTGGCCATCTCGGCACAGAAGCGAAATTTAAACAGAAAGTTGATCAGCCTTCACCTTTTGAAAGCATGAAGTGGTACAATGTGAAGCGCACCGATCCCAGCGAGTACCTTGCTTCTCTCCGAACTATGCTCTGTCCAAACAACCAAAAATGCCTGCAGCCAATGTTATTCTACGTACGTAATTTTAGCAGATAAGCCCAATGTCTCCTCAGCAGATAACAAGTAAGATGTATCGCTGGTAGGGCGGGACCTAATTTTCTGACATGTTTTTGTCCCTAGCAAACTAAATTTAAGGTCCCTAGAAACGGCGGTTCTCCGCTTTATAGACTTCCATCGGTTTATGACTTCAACATACTCATTGTTGAAATATTAGGTTTGATTGGTTGGCCCTGGCATCAATAAGCCCAACGGATAAGGTATATTCTTTAATCCATCAGAACGATTCTTCCTTAACATTTTTCGAAAACTAATTAAAAACTTTTAGTCTACATAAAACAGAATGATATATTTTTGAAAAGCACGTCTGTTTAACGCAAAGTCATGTCTACCAACACTGAGGAATTGTGGGATGTTACGTGATTATTTGATACAACATATAGGTCCGATAAAGCCTTCCACTTCTACTTTCCTATTTAAATGCGAAAAAAGGTACCAGCTTTAAGCGTCGATTTCGGGTGTTGTTTACATGGTCAAAATTAGACGGTTGGTAACAGAAACACGAAACAACCTTGCATGGGAGATATTTGGACGTGATATCGCTCATCGTTGGACAGTGTGAGACAAGCCCAACATTTTTCAACCATTTTAGACAAAACATTCCGCTTACATGTTAGTCTAGAAAAGACAAACCACCACCTCCAAATTTGGGTGTGTTTTTTTACCGGAAACACCGAGTATTCTGCGTTCTACTCTGTTTACAGGAAACCTGTCTGAACTTTATTTACTTTTGTCCACGAGTTACTTCATAGCGTTGGAAAGATTTTACACCACGGACACACCCATGGAGAAAATTGAATTGCTCTCAGATTTGTTGCGGTCAATCAACTTCAATAACTTCCTTCTTTGAGTAATAGTCGAGGGTGTAAATCAGGATGATGAAGAAATATATTCATACGGGCGTCTTTACACCCCTGAACGTGCATTAGTTCATTTAAATGAACACAATACGTATTTCTGTGCCGGATCGATAATGCAGAACAACTATGTGCGAAACAAAGCACATGGAGTTCGCCACAGACGTCAAGTAATACGTCACCGTGCATTTATTTATACTCGGGTCATTGTCAGCCACTGTTTCAATGATACGTGCGTCGGTAAAAGCCACGGCAGGCTTCAAACTCCGGCAAAAGAGCAGGTATCAGAAAATACCATACATTGTACAACTCAAAAATGATTTCGTAGGACCAGCATTGTTACACTGGTGCCGAATTAGAAAGGTATGACCGGGGGTCAGCAAGCACATGAGATCTCCCGAGGGTAATAATTACTGGATCGATTACGAGACTGATCACTTATCTGCGAAGACAAAACTTCAAGTATTGTTTGACTGCAATCAAGTGTCACCCTGTAGGGCACCGAAATACAGCTTTAGGTTAAAAATGTATGAAGCCGCAAAGTGTCCGTAAACTTTAAACAGATGCAATGACTTTGAGCGTTCATCAGTGCACACCCGTGCCTGCAGTTTCCATGATACTTCCTAAATCCC
>SJOL01009108.1:67999-140849 GCA_004794785.1 Opisthorchis felineus
AAGATCCAGGACAAAAGTTTGGACCACAATTCTTTGGTTATAACTTCATAGTCCTAGGAGACTGGGGTATCTGGTGCACCTTACACAAACAGGTTGTTTTTAAACCACAGGTGAAAAAGGTAGAGAATGGTTGGTTTAGATATAATGCACTACTCATTAGGTTGCTGAAAACTCTTCAACAGCCCACAACCAGTTTTGTCCATTTTGGGGCTCATCAGGTAGGCGTATTCCAGAGTCAACTTTATGTTCTAGTTGAACCCAGATTGCACGAAATTATAGAGATACACTAATTTGCACACCAATTTGGTTTTGACGGGGGACTCACCTGGAATCCAGCTAAATCTCTCGTTAATGATGTTCTTAAGCAGCTGAGTTCGAGGTCAATCTCCCGTCAAAAATAAATTGATATGCAAATGAGTGTATTTCGCCAACGGCTAGTTTAGTTCAGTCCGTTTTTGCAGCTCATAAACCATTCACCCAGATGCAGTGATTCCAGCTACCACAGCATCGTTCACTGAAGAGAAGAAGAATAAGGAACTAATGACAACGCACTGGAGGTGATGGCCTATTCAGTTCATTTACTTCAAGTGGTTCTGCTTGTCCGCAATAACAGCAGGTGAGAGCTGGTCAGTGGAGACGATGACTTTGATGCAAGACCATCATGGCCGCGGGAAAACGCCATGACTCTCAGGTTTACTAATCTTTGGTTTGTCCCTTCCCGGGGCCCAAACTTGGAAAGATGGCTTTTACCAACGCGGCTGAGTTGAGTGGTAAGGGCTTTCATGCTTCGTTGCCAGGTCATGAAATGAGCACCCTTGGGTCTCCAGCCGACACAATGCTGGGCGAAGAAGACTGTGCAAGGCAAACCTTCCTCTAGCATGTGTAGTATATAGCCAGCTGATTCATCAAGGGAGAGTGAACGTTCCCAAAAACCATCTGGCGTACTTCATCATTACGGATCTAATGTTCCCACCAGATTCGTGCAGTGCCTCGAAGGCACCGATGGTCAAACACAAAGAACTTACTAAGGTCTTTCACACGCAGCGGCCACGTCCCTGATCCATGAAGTAGGATCGGGCCGCAAAACTGCACAATGTACCCTTGACAGCCAAGCTGATGTCAAGTCGGCACCACAAATGGTGGAGGTTGGCAAACGCTGTCTTGGTCTTCCCAATTCTAGAAGTGATTTTATAAAAAAGGTGATTTATAAAAAAACTTATCTGCTGCATCAATCGGCTCACCTGCAAGTGTGACGTTTGGGTTTGGTCTTACCCAAACGTGCAACAGCACCTTTCAACTTGCGGGCGTGATGCAAACACCGACTGTGCAGCAGAACTAGCCAGATTATTCAAAATGGTTTGCAGCTCTAAAGAATCTGACCAAAAAGGGCAATATAGTTGACGCCTTCAATGTCTGTAAGCGAACGCCCTGATAGTATTCCAAACCCGAGTTGCTGGAGGCTGGTAAAGAAGATTCTAGTCGCACATCGATTGCGAAGTTGAAGATAAAAGGCAACGGAGGATATCCTTGCCTGACTTCACTGGATGTGGTGAACCCAGGAGACTTTTCCGTAGACACGCAAGCGTCCATGAGAGGAGACACATGAAGCCTTTATAAAAGATAAGAATTTAGAAGGGACACCCTTCTTAGCCAGACACCGCCACACTGAACAATTTAATGAACCTTCCGATTTGCAGCATATGTGAAAGTACTCATATTCGACTCAAACTAGACAATTCTATCTACCTTTATAGGAGTTTCTCAACGGAATCTGTCACTCAAAATCCTCCTCGTGTTTCACAGTATCATAAAAGGGCTGGTAGTTTGTCACTTCAAGCTAAACACATTTATGACTTTCAAATGAGTGCTACTCACGCGTATGCGCCTAACCACAAAATAAAATTGGTGAGTATCCAGTGGCTGTCTAATTATAGGTTTTAGACATTTTTTACCGAACAATCGTTATAGAAGTGAATTCAGTCTGCGCGAGAAAGCAGACTGAATGATGATTCCTTGCTCGGAATCATCAGCGGTGCATTTCTGACTAGTCTCCAGGGCGATTTGAACACGCAACCTCCCGATTAGTAGCTGATTGATAAATCGCTCAGCCACGTGATCTGAGCTACGACGAAGGAATAATTTACATGTAGCATAGATTTTCCAGGAATAACAACAATTCGCTAGTCACGCGAAAAATCCACCTGAGTAGTCGTCACTCAAGGGCCCACTCCACAGATAACTACTGGATCTGATTCTGGTGTCTGAAGGGTAACTGGCGCTATATCCTTTCTAAGTGAGGGTTAATCACACTGCTAATCAGCCAGTCAACATCATATAATTTTGTCTCCAACTACTAAATGGGATGTTGCGGGTGTCAATCTTCCTGGGGTTTTGTGAGGTGCGCAGGACTGCTGATTCTCAATAAGGGTGTAACAACTTTACACTGCTTTTCGGTTTTTCGCCAAAAATTAACTTCATTTACAAGAATCCCATATGGGGTTCAGTCGAGTCTCCCGATAAAACCAATTTAGCTTACAAAGGAGTGTAGTTCGTGGAATTTGTACAGTTTATGTTTAGTCAGAACAAAAAGTTGACGGA
This sequence comes from Opisthorchis felineus, assembly GCA_004794785.1. Classification (NCBI taxonomy): domain Eukaryota; kingdom Metazoa; phylum Platyhelminthes; class Trematoda; order Opisthorchiida; family Opisthorchiidae; genus Opisthorchis; species Opisthorchis felineus. Next base: position 70,598 of record SJOL01009108.1, read on the forward strand.
AACTTAGGGACTGCGCCCACCTGATAAGTCTTAAGAGTAATGAAGCTGGTCGCGGCTTGTCGAAAGCTTTCCACCAGCCAGAGATTAGCGTTTTTTCAAAGGTTTGTTATTTTGACAGTCAAGATCTTCTTAAGGACAGATAACCGCATATCTTTACTACCCATCTAATTGGTACATGAGGCGGTGTTTGTCCGGTACAGTAGACTAGAGAGTAGAATAAATGAGATATCACTTAAGTCGCGTTTAGGTTATTTGAGAGTTAACCCAGCGAAGATCCATTTTGCTGTTCAAGTGAGAAACAAGTTAGATGAAGATTTTCAGACTACGTCCAAATTGCAAACGTTGAAAGGATAAAACTGGTGCTGATCTCCCAGTCATAAAAATAACTGTGAATTTACTTTTCCCTTCTAAAATATTTTGGCAACCCTGATCACAAGGTGAAACTCTTTTCAAGGTTGGAATAATTTAGAATTCCAGAGTTCACGTGGCCTCATGTCGCCAAAAATAGCTTATTATTTTATGATGGGTGCTTAGATTTATCCACATGGGACATATCTGGAAGGACTTTTATTAAGCTGGGAAAATTGAGCTAGTTATCCAGACAAAAGCACTGATAAATGCAAGTTTTGGTGACTGTCACAAATAAGCTTCATCCGAGTGGAAATTGAACTGATTTAGAACACTTAATGTTTTTTCATCGTATCCGGTGAAACCAAACTTACGAACCCTTTCTGCACCCGAAGATAAGGCCGATGTATTCGGTAACATTATTGCTACTGTTATCGATCATGTGTAAATACTATAGACTTCTCTCTCTTCCACAAGTACTCTCTTTGATTTGAACATTTCTGGTCCTGTTTGTTTGCAGACTGCCAGTGTCTCAGATGAAAAGATGGAAGGATTTTAGCGATTTCTGTCTGTGCCTTTAACTGGTTATGAGGTTTAAAGGAGACAATCCTCGGGGTGAAGCAATTTTCACCGGGGTTTGATTCAAATTCACACCACTAGTATTGCCTCTGGTCAGGTAAATATTGTTAGCACAATGTTTTGGAAATTCCGCGTTCAGATTTCCCATGAAACACAAACACGTTACATATGGTGATTCGCGGTGGTTTGTTTTTCATATTAAACAATACTACTTAGTGCGACCTTGAACTGCGAACTGCTTTCTCTATCCTTTTGGTCAGGAAGGGATGTCAGTATACTGAGTTCCAAGGAGCAATATATTATGCTTTATTGTGTTACATAATAATGGAGACCCGATAGTCGCACTTCAGTTTGCCCCCAACGACTAGCATCACAGAAGAAATGAGTTCATTTGCTGACCAAACCCAGGAAGGAACGAAGTCAGTTTTCCACATTTACAGTTATTCGGAGTGTTTAAATGGGTAGATGATACTGTTTGGATACTCGGTCTGGTGTGTGCAAGTATTTCATTGCAATTGCCTTGAGACAGGTGCCAAATAATATCCAACGGGCATTTATCGGTCGTCCGTATTTGAAATGGATTTTTTCACAATCTATAACAGGGTTTTTATGTTCCATTTTCAGGTCGTTCGAGAACAAAGCAAATGAGATCCAGATTCACGGTTTTAGCAGTTGCACTTCTGATGAAGTCAACCTATAGTGAGAAGCTAGGAAGCGTTTTAGCTGTTTCATTATTTTGCAGGATCATGAGCAGCATAACTTCTGCGAAATTTCATGAATGTCCGAACCGACGACACTTCAACAGTATTTCAACTGAGGGTGGCTAGTCGGTAGTGTTACTGACTTGCGCTTAGACAAGTTGATAACACAGATTCGTGCCACGATATTTGGTTTCAGTTGCACTGTCGAGTTCGGGATTCTGAACAAAGGGTCCAAATCACACGTGGGATGATTTTCTTTTATAAATTTGCTCACCTGTAAAAACACATAAGTCTCATAAAATTTTATCAGCTATAAATTCCAAAAAGGGTTTCGATACTGAAATAGCTAATGGGTGGTCCTATCGAGTTAATATTTTGCATGGTCCAAAATCAGTTTTGCCAATTTATTTGGGACTCTAACTTTTGTAAGATTGAGACGGATGTCTGCAGAGTAATAAAATGGATACAGTACAGCTCTCTTTTTTTCTGTGCTCTCGTTTTTCATAGTTTTGCGACTGCCACTGATGGCAAGGGTATAACAGCACAATTCCACGGGTAACGCCAGAAAAATTATGAAGCATTTGACATAATTTTTGTAGATCGAGCATTTCGAGTTGAAACAAGTGCCTCAGTCTAAACTGGGCTGTATGAACCCTAAAAAATCTCATATGGCTTTATTAGGTGACACAGCGTTTGTATAACATTTCACCACGTGTGCCAGCAGTCAATCACCAAATGCCCTTTCAGGGAATGCAAAACTAAGGGTTCCCTATTTAGTAGTTTTCACTTCTTGAGACTCCTAGATTATAAGGTCCCAGTTAAGTACCTGGCACAAATTAGTGCTAAATGCTAAGCACTTAACACTAAGAGGTAATCACATGGCTAAAAGTTCAGAACACACGTTGTTGAACACTCAGGTCATGTAAAAATGACTGTGACTAAGTTATCTCCAGTCCAAGAATTTTGCAGCTAAAAAATAAAACAGAATCATGAGAATCAGAGTATCAAAACTTGTTCTGACAGTATAATCTCGTGCAAATCAATCGGGAGAAAAGTATAACACCGAGAATGACAGAACAAGGTAGCCCACCTTCGAAATGCACTCGTTTGCAGATTATACTGTCGTTAACGAGAGACTCAACTGACACCCTTTTTAAGATGTTTTCCAACTGAACGTGCTGGACAATGCTACCTCATCTTTCGGTTGCCACGATATTCTGGACATGGCAAGATATTTTCACACAGGAAACTATTCACAAGGTTTCTGAAAACTCCTACCCCGACCCCCAACCGGTCTCGCCCTTCTTGGGGCTCATCATGTAGGCGCAGTCCTGTCAGGTAGGCAGTTCCGTTAACCTTATGATATCTTGAACGTAAAATTGCGTGCATTCCGCGAAACACACTCATTTTCGCACAAATTTGGTCTTAACAGGAGACCCAACTGAATCCCAACTGAATCTTTCGTTGGTAATATTCTGCAAATACATGTGTCACACAAAGGCCGTCTGACGTCTCATTTGGTTTCGATATTTAAGGTTTCACAACCTATATTCTTGACAAGACTGCTAACATAAAATACCAGAGATTCAGGGCGGATTCGGTTAGTTCTCCCGTTAGTTTTCAGACAAGTAAATTGTGCTAGTATATCGCTTCGTTACAGTAAGACGTGGACGGGAGACTTTGTTTTTATGCAAGAAAACCTTGTCAAATACGTTGGGGTTTTATTAGGTGGTTATTGATCTGGCCACGGAGCCTGGAGGCTGGCTTTTACGCGCTCGGACACCAACAGAGGAGACATCGTCAAAGCCAACACTAACGGCACGACGACAAAGCCACTTGGCAAATCCGGCTAACAGATTAACAGCCACCCGATCAATCACCAGCTACCACGTTTCTCACAGATTATTTTGCCTGATAAGAAGTGACAAACAAAACCAAATCCATACTGTAACGTGGCGAATGCAACCTACAAAACTACAGGCAAGCATTAACAAATATTACTGGAAGACCCTAATAAGAAATATTTCCATCGAGCAGACGATTTAATGTTACTGAGTTTCCCGTTGCAGTGTGTTCCACCCAGGTAACAAGCCCCAGAGTCGAAAGTGAGGCATTTACCGGGTGACCAAACGGCCTGCAAAGTCCTGCACAGGAAGTTCCAAAGTCAACCGTCTATATTCGCTCCTAAACATGCACGCTGATGTTAAAATAGTGTGGGTCTCTGGTGCAACATACCAAGCCATTCACCGTCTTGTCTATATAAAGCGGGACCTCGGTTTTTGACCATTTATCCTATGGTAAGCACAAAGCATGATTCGCCGAAAATCCTTGCATTTTTAATGCGGACTGCAGGTAGTGAGGTTACAGCATCCACTCAAACATTGCCCCAAACAAACCCCATAATGGAGTTCTTTAGTACGATAACATTCTATCTAGTATAATTCCTATTCTAGGCCATTTACATTACCCTTTGCTCCTTGATGGGATTCATCCACACGGAGCAAAATTAATGATCCATGACAGCCTGAAAGAGCAATGACTGAAGACAGATTTACTCGTTCCTTACTTTTGTCCTAACCGTTGTTCATGGATAGACAAGCTAGTCAGATATGTGGAGTACTCAATTCAGGCAGAGCGTAAAATTTCATCGCTACCTTACAAAGTTGTTTGAAGCATTCAAAAGCAAGTAGTACGAAATAGTATAATGAAAGAACGTCGCTTATAGTCGACGCCCTTCTCATGCGAACAAATATACTGTTTAAGAGGCGTTTTGCTGCTGTGCCAAACATTTGAATAGGATGAAACAGCACCCTGTAGCAGACGGCTAGCTGCCGCCGTTTACCTGATTCCTTACACTTGGATTGAAGCTTACAAAAGAGCACTTACTGAAAACTCGCTGGGATAGCTGGTTTATGTTATATATATAGATAGATAGATAGATAGATAGATAGATAGATAGATAGATAGATAGATAGATAGATAGATAGATAGATAGATAGATAGATAGATAGATAGATAGATAGATAGATAGATAGATATAGATATAGATATAGCCATTCCTGCTGACAAGTTAACCTGGCAATTCATCCAATGAAGGACATGTAACGGATGGTTCACTGGCTGATCAAATAATCTAAAATCTTGAAGATTACCATTGGCTAAGTGGACCGGCTCTAAGCCTCAGCAGCCGCAGGAGGCCTTGTGGCGTTTATAGAAAACCCATCACATAAACTACTAAAGACCGCTGTCTAGTTCCTCCCATTACGCCTGCACCTACTTCCCCTCTATCAAACCCTCCCCTCTGCTGAACCCACTGTTTTTTTTTGCTTCTACCACACAGATTCGGTGCGCATTCGTATTCCCTCATGACTTCTTGACTCTTGACATGTCGAGCCAATTTTTGCGAGCTTTTTACGCGCGCCTTTTGATCACTTGCGTTACCACATGCTGTGCCCATTATCACTAAATAAAATCGATTTGCCGTTTTCTCTGGGCATGTCGTTTCTATAGTGCTTTTATAATCTTTTAAGCTTTCTTTGGACTTGCACCAATCCATGCGACACTTTAGACGGAAATCCCTATAACTTGAGGTTTCTAACCCTTTGATATCCGTATTTTGTAAGTGTATCGATATTTGTTGATAAGTCTAAAGATTTCGCAATTCAAGGCTTGTGGTTTTGTGCGTCACTCAATTTGGCTTTCCCGAATAAGTCAAGTATTCTATAGAGCCTATGGTTGAAATGTCATAACGAATGTGAAAAATCAACGGTTGTGTCAACTTTGCAACAGTTTCCTTATTGGGCTAGTACATACGTAGAGGGATTTATCCTTTTCCCAACAAACTTCCAGTTTAGTCCTAGCTTCCACTGATTCACGACGGAAGTGTAATGTTTTGATGGACAGCTAACGATCCGTGCATCGAATACCCGGCTGCTGGTGGAATTCACGGGACAACCACTTCTGTCAAAAAACCTGCCAAAACATAATCCTCAATCTCAACGTAACGGTAACAACTCGGAATAGAAGACGGCAACTACTCTCGCTTAAGCAAGGGGACGTCGGAACCATGCAGACCGAGGCCTTGTCTGCCCAGAGCGTTAGACAGACAGATGGTCACAAAGGCGTGTAATGCCATAGGTGGACACGGAGTAATAACACTGTGTCCGATCGGTTGAAGCCCTAATGAGGAAACGCCCGATTACACATTAACTGACCAACCACGTTTTCTTAGAGGTCAGACAGGTGAGCGAAAATGAACCACCGGTCAAATTCGTTTCGTCCAAGCCATTCTCTGAACGAGGACAACATACAACATACACACACCATGGTGGGAAGGAAGACCTATTTGACCTCAATGTATTGGTGCGTTTGTGCGTACTGACACGCTGTGTGTAGTGCATGTGAAAACTGCGCACACAAGAACACGCCCATAAAATTTCTATGGACAGGTTTTTCTCTAGCTTTACGTGGCCTCTGAATGCGTAGCACACTCATCATTCACAAGTGTCTGACCCAAATCAATAGATTGCACATGTGAAACTCCAATTGGATTTAATCTCATATCAGCTATTGCGTAACTAAATGCAATGAACCATTCAAGCATTCGACCACAAGCAGGTATTCGAAGCAACAGGATAATTGTGAAGTTATGCTTCTGTGATGGACACTACTTGTTTCTGAGAACATCAGTAGAGTAGGTCACCTCGCCTATGGATCGGACCGATTCTTCGACAGTTCAGTCAAACTGGCTGAACGTCGGAAATGCGGATTCTCAAAGGCAAGCATCCTGTAAAGAGATCATCGACCTTCCTCTCGTATCAGCTTACAATCAAGCATTTTTGGAGACTATCACTGAAGAGGGAAGTGAATTTGAACCATCCGAGGATGGAAGTTTCAGTTGGGGGAACCATGCAGATTCGTATCAGGTCGAGATTCTGTCCAACGACTCGGTCCACAAAAACCTGGGCTTGGGATTAGATCAACAAATGATCGGAGACTTGGAATGTCCGGTGGACTACATTGATTTGAGTGATATCTCTTTGTCAATGCGGGGCCCACTTGGATCAGATCAATTAGCAGGATCCCGCGATATTGAACAATTGTCGACCGAGCTTTGCATGGTGGATCAGACAACACAACATCTTCACGAGGCGGTAAACAGAAGAGGTTCTTACGACGGCTCGCCTTTGAATGAGCGATTTGGTACCTCACATTATCAGAGGTACGATAATATTGATCCCAAACAACCAGAAGATGTGAGGCTAGTAAGCGGTAAAACGCATGAGAGAAAAGATTTTTTGAGGACATCCCCAGCTATTTGGACAGAACCAAGACACAAAGAGATGGAAGAGGAAGTACTCGTACTATCAGCAGACAGCGGTACCAACAAGTTATGCTGGAAGTTGGAAAGTATAGACGTTTCCCAGAAGGAAAGCCGGGCGGTAGCGGGCAAGGATAACGAATTTCCATGGCAGAGAAGGTGTGAGGAAATATCAGTGACAAGTGATCAGAAAACAAACGGGCCTCAAACAAAAGCATGTGAGAACTTGACCAACCGCCCCATTGAACCACATTTACTATACAGTGGCGACAAACTTCCGTACGAATATCCAAAAAACTGTAATCTGTTTGGTCCTACAACACAGTCTATTCGACATGATGAATCAATTCTAAGGCCAGTCTTGTTCAAAGAAAGTCAAGAGAAGATGCACGCCTTTGCCGAAACTCTGCTTTCCAGACATACCACTTCCTCGTTTCTGGTCGACAGTCAGACTTCAACCACATCAAGCACCTTTCAACCTGTTTCACGCCTGACTGGACAGGGAAGTGGATCCGCTGAATGGTCTTGGCAACCACATCTGCAGGGGCCATTCTCACCGCATTTTCCCACTCATTTTACGACGAACTGTCGGAAGACGGAAAATCACTGTGGGGTTTGGTCACACAATTCCAATTTCCCTGTGATCCAGCCGTGCTCACAAAGATTCCAATCCAGGTTTCAGGGTTCTTCGCTTATCCCTCGCCCACCTCCCTTACCGAAAGCAATGGCAACTAGCCATTTCGTGCCTTGCTTTCCATCAACCAATCCTGTTTCCCCGTGTGACAGGAATAATACTTCGAACAATTCTCTCAACTCTTCACGCATGTTCAATCAAACTCGTCCATTCAGTCCGGAGGCGGAAAAACCAAATTCATCATTGGCCCCAGTGCGATTTGAACAATCGTCTGCTCAGCTTGCAAATGATGCAGATCGCTTGTGGAAGAGAAACCCAGCTAGTGAGAATTTGATCAACAAGAGTGATGAAGCCAAAGAAGAATTTGATTTTTATTGTAGCCACCCGAAACAGCACTACTCAAACGTTGAATTGAGTGAAACACGTGCGGCAGACCAATATTATTCCGTGGTTGACATCAATCCGGTTGGTTCTTTAAACATTAAGCCAACTGGTAGCATGCGAATGGTCTATCCGTCCTTCGGCGCTCGCAACGGTTTATATGAGAACGTACAAGCTGCTGAGACAAAACCGGCAATTCAAACCAGGGGTGAAATAATGTCGAAATTCTCACAGAATTCTGGCTTTAAACCAGGACAGTTGGATATTGTCGCATGTGTGCGCCCAACTCTTAATGGGACTAGTAAAATAAAGGAGAGAATGTACCCCTCCGGGGTAGAATTTCAAAGTTCGATGTGGGTTGCTAACTCAACACCAAGATCGGAACTGAGCGCAAACTCTTCTGAACCATACGAAGCTCCACAAATCACAGTCCAAGCAGAAACTTTTGACTCAAAAAGCGATTCACCTAATGTGTCGGAGCTTAAAAAGCCAAGCGTATCTAATGGCTTTCGTCCTTTACACAGATCCCCGGCAGTGCTGGGGGTTAGTGAGCTTCTTTCCAAAACAGATGAAGAATTGTGCAAATTTATGGAAGATGTAAGAATTCCAAAGGTTCAAGAACGAACGAGTCCTCAAGGTAGTGAGGCGACTCAAAACCAGATAACATCAATGCCGACAGATCACTCTCCTGCTCGAAGACGGTTTCATTATATTAACAACCAGAATTCGAAAGCAAGCTACTGCGAGAACTTGGGGACGGACAGCGCAAGCGATCAGCTGGACAGGCGAAGTTTCTACGACTACGGATGTGATGATGAGGATGAGGAAGCTGACGATGACGAGGATTTGTTCGAACCGCCTGGTGTGAACAGTCTGAATGAGCGCCTAGCCACTCGCATATCACATCCCACAAATCCGTCCAACCACTCCGCCTTACATGATAGGACGCACTTGTACAATATGCCATATGAGACCGCCAGTTCGATTTTAGACGATATAATGAAACTAGACATGGACGGTTCCCGTTACGTCTGGTCAGACACGTGTCATTCACCGCACTCTACAAAACAAGACCACATATTCAGCAAGCCCAACAACCATGTGCTTGGACGTGATATATTTGAACCATGGGATTTACCGTACATTGACAGTGATGCGTTCGCTGGCGAACCATGGGCTGCCATTTATGGACCTCCTTTGGAAACATTTCTACGAAGACCGAAGAAAGCCAGTCTTGATGAAATCACATTGACTTCGAGTAAGTCTGGTTTTTGCCTACATTATTGTCGATTAGTAATCTAGACAAAAAGAAAAAAGCACAGCGACTTGGAGAAAACTACACTTCAGTGCAGCTGGAGTTTCACACATTTAGTTACAACTACGCCACAGAACAGTTATATTCTCACATCAAATCCCACACAAACTGTAGCTGTATCTCCGGTTTAAGTTTGTTCTACCATTCCACTTACATTCAAACCATTATACTAAAAACTTGCCCCATGTTCACAAATTGTTGAGCAATTCGCTGGTCGTCTATCAGGTGATGCTCCATTTAGATGTAGGGTTTACAAGGTGGTATATCCGCGCATACAAACAAAATATGATTGCCAGTTTCATGACGTTCAACAGTGCTGTAAAAAGCGCCAAGATTGAAGAATGCAGGTGATATCAAAGGATGAGTAGTATCCGCAGAATCAACCTATGATTAAAGCCTAAAAACAGAGTGAAGTCATCCTTCCTTGTTCATTTACTGTGCATAAGATTAATCTCGATGTGAGTTCGAACACGACTTAATTTTAACGGTTAGTTAGTCTAGAATTGACCTACCTGTGTCTGAATAAAAGTACACTGGATATAAAGCAATGCAACGTGAACAACGTGGGCACCAGATTTCGAAAGTGCTTAAAAAATCGATCGCACAAAAAAATCGATTTGCACAAATTTCAAATGAGGTTGAAACAATAATCTTTATACTAAGTTGGCTTAGCGTTAAACTGAGGCCTCCACAATGAGAATGAAAAAATTCATATTGTACGTAGAATCAGTAGCAGAACAAAATAGACAAAGAGAATTTTATCATGTACGAGGCTATTGGTAGTCTGTAGAATAAATACGGTGCTACAAATGTTGGCTAGAAAAAGGAAGAGCACTCACAGAGGATGGTCTTTGAATGATTCTTACATGACTCACTTGGTACACCCACTGTGTCCTTTATTTTAAAATATTCGGAAGAAGAAGTATCAAATACAAGCGTATGACGTATAAATTCTTTCGGATAAAGAAGGTCATTTTCAGTAACAACAAAATGAATCGTGCCAGTATAACACTTGTCAGAAATCCTCTTCGTCATAAGGTCAATGTATATCTCAGTTAAGTTCAGTGAATTGTGCCAGGCCGTCTAGTCTTCCGCATTTGATCTCCACGCATTTCAGTCGTCATGGTGCATCAAGCTTGCAAACACTTGATCCAGTTCAGATGATACTTTGTGCCGAGTCCAGGGAATGCAAGTTGCACGGAAGTATAACGATCACTAACTCACATCTGGTCACAAGCCATAGTAGTTAACCGGATCCGTTTAATAAAATCCAGAGAAGCAGGAAAGGATACCAAAGACTTAAACGACTCCCTAAAGAGCAGACTTGAAATGGCAGATTGAAAGGACATACATATCTGCTTCCAGTGTATTGGGCGAGCGATCCGACCTTAACTGTCGTTCTACGAATTAACCACACTGAGTGTGATCCGCTCGGGTCTGAACAGTTCGGATTTCGACTGCCACTCAGAAGGTTGTGAACTCGATATACCCTAAAGATTCGTGAATGCACACGGCTGATTATTCCCAGTAAGGGTGAGTCAACTGGACAATGCTTCCTGGCTTTTCAGCATAGATCGGCTGTGCTTACTTGACGAAATCTCCATTAAAATTCCCAAATCTTCCAACAATCCACATATATAGGTCCAAAAACCTTTGATAATAATCCAATAACATGTAATTCAACAATGTATGGGTTAACTTGCGGCGATGGGAAGGCTTTTGATGGTTGGTTGGAAAGTTAGTGGTGGAAAAAGACTTGCACTTTTGCGATTCTCTTAGTGCCACAACTACCACAGTGGGTTTTGAAAACATTGAAGCAAACGGACCCATTTTCTCCGGAAGACTTGTGATACACCCCCGTGAACGTTAGCTGGTTTAGAAAATAACGTAGTCGTGGCAACAATCTGACTGCAATCCAACGTTCATCGAACAAACGTTCATGAGGATAACGGAGAAAAAAACTTTAACATGGTACATTTATTTATAACAAGGTTTGATACTTTTGTATTTTTAATTTAGGTGCGGCCTTCGCACACTGTGGTGGTTTGTAATGTGAGAACCTAGATGACTGATTAAAAAGCAGTCTGAAGAAAGCGTCGAAGCATGTTTTCAGATAAATTAAGTTAAGCTGTTCAATAAACACCTAGAAGCGTGCCACAAACCACTACTTTTAGGATTTTCGAGATCACCTTATTTATGCAAGCTCCCAAGACCCTACCTAATATACTACTTTCTGCTAGGCAGAAATTTGTTGAGTACAACGTCAGATGAGAAGTGTTTTTAGTCTGACGCAACTTATCTCTCGGCCGCATCAAGTAAGTACAAACACGAAGCCAGAACGTTCCATTGGATAACAACGCGAACTTGAATTTGACCGTTGTCATCCGGTTGCTTGCCAGTCTTGAAACCTTATACACTTTATTCTACCCACAAACATTGGAAACTATAATTTATACAACCGTAGTTGAAGGATGCATACCATCATTCTTATTCACAGAGGGTAACGAATCCGTTAAATCAGTGCACCGAATTGGTTTTGGTTCTCTGGGAAAACAGATTTACGGAGCAAAAGTGTGTAATTTGGTTTGCTTTCCTTCAGAAGGGATAAACCGCCACTTACGTAGAGGTTAGACCACCCACTCATAGCTGACAACTCATAAGTGACAAAATCAAGTGTCATGTTTACGAGTAAACTGATAATGTTTGATAAATATTAAAATAGCAAAACGCAAATTTACAGGACTTTTCTGCTTTCCATAAAATCACACTATTTTAGATAAACCAGCACTGTTCTTCACTGTTCCATGCCCAACATCGCCCGACTTTATAGTGAGACATGTCGAAATGAACCGTCAGAAAGGCCTGTGTCTTCCTTCATGGAACTATGTGTACATTTTTACATTCTACATTTTTACATGTTCCGGGAACACAGCAGGACGAGCATGCTTCAACTTCAAATGCAAATTCATGTGCATGATTGTCGTTTAGTGCAGGGGATTTTTTGATTACATATAGTCGAGTGACCGACCTCACACTTTCCTGTTCATTCTGTTTACCGAAAATTTGTCAGTGAGTCTCAGTAGCAGCTACAAATACGGGCGTGCCGCTCGAAGGAGTTTGGTTGTTGAAAACCAACTCAGTAGGATGAGAGTTGATTAAACCTTATGTTGAGCCATGCTGATGCAATTTCTTGATGAATATCATGACTCAGTGACTGAAATACGCCTTCGTTGCTTCGTCAAGAGCTAACTTAGCAAATAACTGTACAACGCAAAATAATCTTTAAATAATTATTGAATGCAAGCAGGTCTATCACAGTGCACCTTATGGCGCTATGTTCTGTGGACACAAAAACACCTCTTGTTTCATTTACCCATCACTGCAGCTACAGTTTACTCGGTTACGAAGGTGTGTTCATTCCTGCCTCAGAAACTCAAGCTTGTTAGCGGCATTTGGCTGAAGGCTATATTTTCCACTTTGCGACCGCTCCAACCGATTGATTGCTGGGTAGTGCTTATTTTGTTCGACGCGATATGCGTGTAAATTAGTTGCAAATTGGATTAGACCGATGACCAGGCGTAGGTAGGGTGGCTCGAAATCCAGCTTCGGTGTGGAATTTCCTCCTGTCTTGCATTATCCAGAAGAGTCGAATGCCGTAATTGAATCAAGAATTCGTATAAAAGCGCGTGCGGTCATGCCAACAGGCCGCGGAATACACACGTGCATAATTCGTCAACATTCAACAGGATACAATCAAACCCAATTACAACGTTGTTGATTTGGCAACGCACCACGTTTCATATAGCCTCAGGCATCCATCTATTCCAAGTGCCTGTAAGTGACACTAGGGTCTGGTGGGCGTGGCTTCGGTGAGTCACGTTCATTTTGTGCCTTTACACCAGGAAACATACTGCCATGGTGTGGGTCATACGATTACACACCACTGGTTGTATACGCATGACAAGTCAGCACAAACTCAACCAAATGCATCAACTGTCACTGACACACACATGCAAACCGTGTAATTATCGTGACCAAGTGCAGAAGGGTAGGTTATTTAAACGTGTCCACAACATATGATACCATCTGTACTTGTGTGTACCGGCAGTATCAATAAAAGATTTATCACCCACCAAGCTAATTCGAGGTGGGTTAGTCATATCTTCGGAATCTAGTTGAGTTGGGATGATAGTACGTGCTTACGTCAGTTCATCACCAACAGCGGCAATATTTGCGAATGCCGGTGGTTTGTCATTGTGCTCCACCAGAACTGTGCGTTAAAAGCTCCGTTGTGAAAAATGACTGGAAGAGATGACCAAACGGCTGCTTAGCACATGGACAATGGTTCACCTAAAAGGCGAATGCAGTTAGACAAGATGGATGGGAGATGACAATAGGACTAACAATGACTTGAACTGGTGGTATGCTATGAAGCACAAATCACTAATGGTAGGTAGATATATCTTACCTGACTTCACATACCTATAGTAATTCAGATATTGTGCCACCCCGGGCTGAATTAGCAAAAAATGATACGATCCCCTTGGCTCTAAGCTCGAACACACCCATGAAAGTGAAAACCATTCACTCCGATGGAACATTTGCTCTCTGGCACTGTGTCCAGTGTTTTTGTTACCTCCAAGAAAACTTCAAGCCTTAAATAAAGCCCGGTTTCATTCAACCTTTGTCACTTACGAAGAAACATTCTAGTTTGTCTTCCCGAATAAGTACCGGTGTCTACGCAATCCACATGAAAACACTGGTACAAAGTTACAAGTGTGAAAAACTGACTTGATGTCTGGGTCAAATTGGTGCCCACATGAAGTGTCTGTTGATTTAGCTAAAGAGGAAATCTCAGGAAAATTGTACTTCTCCGTCGAAGGTCACGCAGCCCAACAATCCACACTTGGCAAATGCTTCTGCCAGACCATATCTTACCTGTTACCGTTTAATTAATTGTTTCATCAGTTTGGCGGGTAGTATGTAGCACCGACCGTCAAACTACTAACGATAGGCAAAATGACAGGGCAGGTTATCGTTAAGCATGGAACACAAGTGAACTCAATACACTAATGTTTTCTGGACCTAAAATATCGATATGGATAGCAATACGGGGGATTCGCAGAGTACCTGCCAAGAGGGATAACCCGGGGACTAAAGGCCTAGGAACTGTGAGATCACAGAGATTAGGGGATTGATTACAGAAGGCAGTACAATAGCAGAGTTAGTCTGGCACATAGTCATTGGGCCAGTCGGAGGATCAAAGGATATGGCCGTATGTGCGGTGTCCACATGTCTACATACCGTTGGTTTAGTGTCTTGTTATTATATTCCCAAGTTGGTAGGTGCAGGTGTGCAGCACAACGAGAGCGAAGAGAATAATGTAGGGTAACGATAACACAGAAACCTTACGAATGATCGATTGAGACCTGTGTCTCGGATATGCATGTGCACATTGCCCGACGTCACAAGGCAGCGGTTGGTGCTAAGTGGTGAAGTTATCTAAAGTTTACGAGCAGATGATGTTGTCTGAATGTGCAGCCCGTCCGTGTTAGTATACAAGTGGTCGATGGTCGCGTGTATCTCTAGCGAAAAAGTGTAATCTTAGTGCTCAGCTGACGGATGAACCCAGTTTTTTGTGCCCTGTTTGTTTTATGTTTTCAAAATATTTCAGCTGCTTGGAGCATTTTGTAGCCATCCCTGTCGAATGCTTACTTTGATGCACAAACTGATTTTATGCCTTCGGTTTTAAGCCAGTGCGTTTTCAACAAGTGCTACGTATAGCTTTGGTCTTGTGTTACTGAATTGTGTTTGCGTTTTTGTTTGAAAAGTGCAGCTACGCTGATTGGTTCCAGCCTTCGTTGCCCAGAACATGCGGTTCGCCGACTTAACTGCTTAAGCGAACAATAAACAAGGCGGTGTATGACAGCTCCATTAGCCGATTAAGAAAATACGGCATCACTTTTGATCTGAGAAGACAGAACAGTAATCCCTAGGGTGTAGTCGTAAAAGACATTCCGATCATGGCCGAAACAATCTGGTTTCGTCATCTGACCATCGGGTCAAAGAGGAACAACTTCAGCGTTTATCTCTAGTCAATTTACTGTTGCTAGTTACTACGGATAGTCGCTTGGGCTGGGACATTTCACAATGGAATAGGTAGGGTATCGGTGTAATTTAACTTCGGTTAGTCGGACAAATTAGCTTGAGTGAATTTATAGTTGCCTCTTTGTCTGTCTAACCGAGATTGTTGTCAAAGCAGTGACCAGTCGTTTTTTTATGTGTTTACTTTGTTAACCTACTTACGGTTGTCACTCATACTCGACCTTCCTATAAAACATCCGCAGGTTGAGTCTAAAGTCAGTCTTTTCCGTAATTACTTACTGGGTGAGAGTTTTGATGCAAATTCCAGCATCAGGCACTCGTTACATTTGGTGTTTGTGCGAAATTACAAACAATACGGCCTTTGTTTCCTAACAGTCTTTGCTGTCTAGTTAATTGGATAGAAGAACCAAAAGACAAACTCAACTTACGGCACCACACAGACTACGGTACCTGACACGTATTTCTGTGAGTTTCAGACTTCTGGCCCATTGAAATTCGTTCCACGTGAGAAGTTCTGGGTAAAACTAATGAATTTCCTCCGCAAACACTTACGCAGCTAGCGCACATCGGATGGCAGTGGTAACGCGAACTCCTGTACTTCAAATTTTCGGAATGACTTTTTGGCACACAATTGTCGAGGAGGTGCATAGAATTCCGCTAAACACCTGTTCTTTGTGTTCCTAAATTAACTGACCAGTTTCACTTGACACAGAACATACACGAGCTTTAAATGTGTCTGCCAGTTCTGCACGCACTAGCACCTGTTCTGTGCAAACCAACAAGAGGTGCTTGCGTGTTTTTATACTAACGATCAGGTGAATGTATGCGCTTTGAAAGCATGGAACAGAGGAAGCATGGGGACGATTAGGATAGCTCTCTCGTGTTCAATACTACTTGGGTGGCCAACGAAGAGCAGGCGGTACCAGGCTTTCATCATTAACCTGTCTGCCGATCAGTTCCTCATTATCAGATAGATTCTCATTCGGTAACAATAGGATAAACCACCTGGTTTAAAACTACGCCTACCAAATAGAGAATTTTTCACTATCATGGGAAGGCGCTTACATAAGAGGAGGGGTGGTGAATGGACCCAACGATGCGCCAAGCTCCCAGTCATTTGTGGGGCGCTGCTTGACTGGAGGACTTTGCAGAATGTACACACGCGTCTAGTCTTTTGATCAACAGGAGCACATGGACTTTGTGACCGGTGATATGACCTTAGAGAAAAGTTCGCAAAAGGGTTCAAACGCAAACCTAACCACCTTAATTGAAGGCTCCAAGACTTACCTTACCAAGTGCTCGGCTGGTATCCGTTTCCGCATTCGCCTATTGCATCAAACCTCATGCACTATAGCCAATGCCACAAGCTATTCCCCGAGGCATCTGCGCAAATAACCGGACGCTGGAGGTGTAAGCCTGATGGAATAGGATCAGAGGATGTACAGGAGGAACGGTTCTACAACCATCAGCATGCCCAAACGATGGTCTATATCTGCCAGTTAGTTTGGGGACATGTGGGTAGTTGAAATCTGCAATGTATAGGATGGGTGGCCAGGTGGTTTGCAACAGTAATTAGATGCAGCCGAGGCACATACCTTTAGCCAGCCACCGGCAACCAATATTCAGCTTCACAACGATGGCCACGTAAAGTCAGCCCTAGCACAGTTGTAGACTTAGCATTTCCAAATTGTTCAGCGTGCTAAGGCGGTTCATCCTCTGATTTATACGTGAAACCCACACAAAACAAAGTGCAATTAAAATACGATACTTCAATTTAACAAATTACAGTTCAGTGCACTACACTGCACTAAAATGCAATATGTAACATATAATCTATCAACTGAGAACAAGGAGATAAACTGGAAGCGAAAACCAGGGGTCAACAACTGCAAACCACACAGGGCAGTGGTAATTCCCCGGGGAAAGAGCTATATCTGTTCACCATCAACTTAAGCCTGTGACACATACCAGTACATACATTCTTTGGATATGTTGATCCGATGTATTATGCACTTAAACTAGTCATTTTCTCCCAGGCTGCCATGTGTCGTTCCCTTGTGTCACCCAAGAATACTTCTCAAATGAAGAGCATAAGGCAGTCAAGCACCTGAGTGTGTGTTTCGTCCACGTGAAAATCAGCATTATTTAGTCACAAGGAAATCAAAGGAGCTTTTTTGAATGTCTAAAGGTGTGCATCCAAAAGTTGGACCGATCCGATGGGTTATGAGTGCCCGAACTAATTAACTGTCAACCAAAACCTTATCCATCCTTGATTTTCATCGTCCAAGTTGTCACTCACAAAACACTCGTTAACTAAGACATGGGTGTCCATCGACTTACAGTACATGACGATAGTTGTCAATATGATGGTTCTCCCCAAGTGTGGAGCACCCTCCGAAGATCGGACAATTCAACGAAACAAATTGAAGAGTTTGTATATGAACTGAGTTTTCAGTGCCAACGATATGATGCCACTTATGTGTTGCTTCGGTAAATTAAACTAGCTACTTCGCCCAGTCGGGCTCTTAAGCTGTACATGTGGATTTTGCAAAGTGCATCTGTACGATCTATATCCGAATGCAGAGCCGGGGCACTGCAAAATGACTTGCAAACCCAATCACACAGACGCAGTGCACCACTGAAATGGGGCTTATCAAGTAAACTAGTCAACCGATTCATTATCCGAACCGTAGCAAACACAATGCGGATGTGGTAAACGCTGGACAATATAAAAACAGCTATTTGGGCTCGATTTTCCGAAGATCACAAGGCCGACTTCCCCCCAGACACATTTGCGTCCACACTCACCCAGCATGTTAAGCAGGACAGAACAGCTACCACGTGGCACAATAAGGACAATTTCACAATTCTGACTGCAGTTCTCTTGGGAAGTTCCACAGTTTCTGATTGTTAAAAGCATTCATTTTGAGGTTGCTTGTATTTCCACAATCGAGTAAAAAGACGTTGCTTGAGATTTCCCGCTTTACATTCATTAGTCCATTACTAACTCATGCACAATTCATTTGTGTGGTGCCGGTACTGCGCTACCCTGTTCATTCTTTCCCTGCATTCGCTCGATATATCATTAATGCGGGCGGTCTTGATGGATCGATGTCAGCTCACGTGACTTTTGCCGACGTGATCTTGTCTACTGCTGTAACATACACACTGGTTGCTTCTGAACGCTTTCATGCTTAGTTGCCTCATCACCTGGTTAGTCGCTAGGAAAACATAATCGAGGTCTATTTTTCTGTCCGATATTGTCTATGAGTATTTGCACCATGAAACAAGCGACGACGCCTGAACCCAAGTCATGTGACAGCCCGTTACCATGACACCTAGACTTAGGTTATACTAGTACTAAGTGAGTAACTAAGTAGTCTCGAGTGGCATGGAAGTGTAAAACTTCCGATGGTATTAAGACCCGAATCCAACTTCATAATGAGCGACACTCAGAAATTGATCAACGATAAACTAGCACTCCCTCCAGACCTAGTCAAGATAGATAAAGATGGGATGCTGCATGCTTAAGTCATCCCAACAGCGTAATTAAGCTCTTTTGCAGGTGCAAAATACGAGTGAAATTGTCGATCGTTTTTCAAGGAAAGCAAGTTGACAGTTGCGCCTTTGTACAATCATCGGGCCTATTGAGTGACCGATTTCGGTCAGTCTAGAAGTGACTCTCTGAATTCCTGGTCGCAACTGTGTGCGAGCCTTTCTAGAAGGGTTATGGTCCAAAAAACGAGCAGTGAACCTAACCAAAATTCCGGATGCATTTTAATCCACCGGTGGGTATTGTTTGATTAAACTTTTTATAGAGTCTGTTCCCTGGAACGACACTTTTGGAACATTTACTCTTTTGGCCGTTGTCGTCGCCAAAGCTATGCAGTAGACGCGTGTCACCTAAATGATAAAATTTTTCACGCCGCGCAGAGCAAAGTAAAATCTGACATGCGGGGGTTCCCGAGTCTTCAAAAGTTTCACCTGTAGCTGTCTTTGTCAGGCTTTTAGAGACCATAGCAGAGCGTTTGGGTACAATATTGGTGATACGCATTCTGGTAAAAGCGAAACAAATTGTTTTGCAGATATGTATCCGGTGTTTGAAGATCATTTGTATGCACTCCTTACTGCCTGTTTTCTGTTTGCGTTCTACGGCCCATGGGACGGTAAGGAATTTTGAGTAGAGTCATTGCTTGTATGGTAGGTAAACCAGGGTTTTCGGGTTTATTCTAGCTTATCTGGGCGACTGTTCTGAGTTTGGGAAACAGAACGATCTTGAAAAACTGTTGTCGATCTCTTTTCTTCTCTTTTCTTATCTGTTTTTCTCTTCTAGGTCTTTTTAGCTTAAATGTTCAGGAGCTCAACGGCTGCAAAGCTTCACGGGCAACCCAGATATTGCTTTCATTGAAGCTCTAAGCTAGTCTGTGGTCAGAGCGTCAAGCTTTTACAAGCTTACATTAGAATAACAGCTACCTCAATCCACTCCCTGCAGGGCCTGATTGCGGGTGTCAATGCTGTGCATAAATGGATCTTGATGATACGGGATATTTACTAGCTCGACATGTTTTTGCTTCAAGCTGGGATGCTTTCCGATTGAATTCTCCGGTGCTTACTGGCCTCACTCGACCAAGCATTGACAAGGCAGCTATAGCGTATATCTTCTCATGATCAACCACCGAATACCAAACCCTTCTGAAACAGTAACTTCCCAATCGTTTCTTCACACACATTCCTGCTGTAGTAGTGTATTGTGTGGGGTTACTTTTGTGTTTAAGCCTTTAAAGAAAGACGTCGATTACATCTTGAATGTAGTAAGCATGCAGTTCAAACAGTGGAAAAGATAAGTAACTAGTCATCAAAACTGGATCCTAAATAATGTATCGTTTAGCCCGCTTAGTCTAGGCGGTCAGATGCAAACCCAAATTATTCTTCGCTAAAACATTCTGGAGGGGTAAGATTTTAAACAAACCATAGCTGGAGAAATTGTTAGAACTATACTTATATTGAATTGTAATTGATGGGGCTAGAATTGCTTTCGCTAGCCAATTTTGTGTGAGCAAAAGCCCCAACACTAAAAACTGACTCAGTTTTGTTGTAAACGACTAACTCAAGCAGTGTGGAAAATCTGTGTAACAAATAAGGTAACAAAATTTTTTTCGAAGAAATGATCATGCATGACGGTTTTATCTTTGGATACATCACGATTAGTTGAGCCTATGAAGAGTGTACACCTTACGATAGCTTTTTTCACACCCAGCTTACTCTCGTTTGAACAGTCCCTCTCCTGTCCCGACACAATTAATATCGTGAATCCACGCCAAGGGAGGGAACCACTAGACTCGATTTTCACTCTTACTGGAGCTCACCAGCGGTGCGTATCCTTGGCCGCGCCTCAAACGACGACCCAATAACTCTCCTGGCTGTGTCGGCTGACTGACTCGCCTGTCAGGATTTCGCCGTCACATAGTGTTGTGGAGGCTCGGAACGTACTGGACAACTAGCTAAGCGTCTACAGAGGATTGTGTTAAATGGACTAACTGTTGTAATACGTGACGGTTGGTCTGTCAAATGATTGTCATAACCGTCCTGACCATTCATTTTCCTTCGACTTGTTGAGTTCACCGTCGTTGACATATTAAATCCGATATATGTCAGTCACCGTGCTTCCTCAGGAAATAACAAGTTGTAGTTCGGCTGGAATGCCCCTATTTGTAGGCCGGTTCTTCACCCATACACACGGCTTACAGGAACAAAACAATTTGCCCCAATTTGAAGTGGCTCTTATTTGGGGAAATGTGCTCAAAGATGATAAATTTAAGGGGCAAAAATTTGAAAAAATGAAGGGAACGAGGCAGGCGGACTTAATATGGAGCGCCAATTTTGCTGGACTTTGGGAAAACTTGTCAAACTAACGTGCATCTAGTCTTATTAACTGGTAGGAAAATCTTCTTGATCAATGAGGTACTAGTCGCAGCGGAAAACTTAAAGGTTTCACGGTACAGTGTACTCCTCGCTACCACTTGAAGAGTAGTTCGGTTTGGGGAACACATTGCTAGCAAAACCTGATTACACTAAATAAGTTTATATTCAACTTATTGACTCGGAGTAGAAAATAAACGAGGCTGACGTGGCCCTATTTCGCACAACATTACTATGCTTTACTGTGCCATTACCGGGACTCTAGATAGAGCCTAGACAATGCCCCAATATAGTGAGTGATAGGCAGGCAAACGTTTATTCTCGAAAAACAATCCTCTTAGAAGTAAAACCCTGCCATTTTCAAAAACAATACTGCCTGCACCTTCTACAAAACGCTTATTCATTTTGTTGCTGGGGCCGCTTGAGTTTCATCATGGACGTGCTTTTGGGAACTTGGATTCGATCTGCCCATTTCTGTCACAAAATTGGCTACCGACACTGTCCAGATGTACTCTACATAATCTCTCTCTACATAAAATCATTAACGATACCAACGAAAACTCGGATGCATTTTTTCAAAAAGACTGATAATTTATAAAATGGTGTTGCCGTCTCCGAATTGACTGTTCACGAATAAAATCGTTTTCATGCTCCAGTTTTATTCCACTGGCTGTAAGCAGATGAGTCTTGCAGGATCATATGCCGGATCTTGCTGTAAAATGCGCTGATCCTTGATACCGCTCATGCTAACATCCATGAAGCACGGCATCAATCCATCCATTCCAAAATACTGCCATATGTAGCAATGTCGAAAAGTTTTCTAACTCTGAAAGAAAGTGAAATGAATAACTTGGTTGACTAATCACCGTCCCTTTTTTCCTGACTGTATTGGAAAGCCCTGGGACTGCCATCATCTTCTATCGCCATTCCTGTAAATTCCTCCAATCCATCGGATGGCACCCAAACCGTCTAAAATGTGGATTCCGAAGCTAGGCATTAGTATAACATGGATATTCTACAATTCTTCAATCACAGAACTATGTACCGGAAAGACAGGCTCAAGGATTGCAATGGATTTTCTCTGCTGAATTCAAATGGTGACGTACTGGGCGTGTCTTTTAAAAGCAAGTGACGTAGTGAATAAGAGAAACTTTAATGAGGTTTTAAAGCTTTATAATTGCTGTTTACATCTGTAATGATAGCGTACAGCAATTTTCAGACAGATCTAACTCAGCTGCCACAATTAAGTGAATTTGTTTCTCCATAATCTAGGTTTTATGGGCATGAAATGTTTCAAGATTTTTGTTTAGAATATTGGTTACCCAGGATAACATAATGAGGGTTATGTTGTCTGGAATCTTTGAAACGAATATTAGTATCTTTTGTATTCTATTGGTTGTGACAAACCACCAGAATCATATTACACGTGCACATTTCCGTGACCAGACAAATAATGCACTTACCACAGAGAGTGAAACTCATCATGCAGGTTGATCTTAATGCCAATTTCTCATAGAAGTCTTCCCTCATACCGTAATAGCTTCGCGGTTCTCCTTGTATTACTTATAGGACAATATTGGGTGCACTGAGATCAAAGTTCTCCTAAAATGTGCAGTGCAGCCACCAGTGTGATGACCGACTACACAGGACTTTTAAAGGCATTTAAAGGAAAAGGGCCCATGCTGACTCATCGAGCTGAGATGAACTCTTGGAGAAAAGAAGGTAGATTAATTTTGGGCGGCATCTTGCGGGGTTCTCAAGCACTGTCCAAGGGTCGCATGAAAACAGCTTTCAGAATAAATGATTGGACGGCATCAAAACTTTTCCTGCAATACATCTTCGCTGCCATGTTTTTCCACTTGAAACAGATTATAAAAAGCTGATTTTATTTTCAAAAATCCTCTTCAGTCTGGAAATCTGAGTGATTATGGCAGTTTACAGATATTTTCAGACCGTATATTTCCACGGATATAAATTTAGACAGAAATGCTTGTATGCACACCCTTTTCTTGAGCAGACCGACTGACTCATTAACATCCAAACATGAGGATGGCAAACCAAGTGCCTTTGTGGTCAGACAGTGTGGCAATTAACGTTGCAGCTCTATGCTAATTAATCCACCAAGTCTCGGAGGGATTCGAATTTCTGCGCATCGTGAGACTTGACTGGGTGATTTAACACTCAGCTTAAATTGAGAAAACATCTTAAAAATTCCTTCCATATAACCAAAAAATCATTCATATCCTTCACTGTTCTAAAATGACAAATCTTTTGAATAATGTCAACGGTTTATCGATATTTTGGTTATCAGTATTTTACTTTCATGATCCTGCACCAATAAAGTTGAAAGCGAACTGAGAGCGTGCACTCTTCAATATGAATAAACTTATCGGAAGAAAGTTCGAGCATTCTACTATGCCAATGTTGCAAAGCGTTTTGTAAAACACGCTCACGCAGAGATAAAACAGGGTTTGCCTTAGCCGTTATCTGATGCAAATATGCATTGTGAAAGCTGAAATATTCAGTTTTATTAAATTGGTGGGCTTTACGAGGTGTATTCGCCTGCAGGTTACACTGCAGGCTCAAATGGATGCCTCGTTTAGTATCAGTGTAATGTGCATGTGAGTGCATTTCGTCACAATTTCGCACAATTTGGTGCTCGAGTAGAACCTACGGTCGAGGGAAATCAGGGACTACGCCCCACGAACGGTCAAACCGGTCGTGCGCTGTCGAAGAGGTTTCATCGAGCTTGTGAAGAGTGAATTAAGTCTAGACAATGTGTTGCAATACTTCAACTGTCATACGAACTGAAACAAGGAGGGGCCTGGTGCAGCCCGTTCAGCTGAACATGATAAGGCTGAGTCTTCCTTTAGAATCAAAGTCATATGCAAATGAGAGAAACTGGCGAATTTCATAGAATTAAGGTTCAATACAGCATACCGTTGGTGGCAACCTACCCGATGAGACCGAAGATGGACAAAACCGATCGTGGACTCTCGAAGAACTTCCGCCAACCTCAGGCGTGGTGGGTTCTGTCCTTTATATCATTAGGCCTGAAGAATACCGAATTTAAAGTGTAATCAAGGAGACTTCCCAGATATTTTCTGCTTCTAAAAGAACGCTGTGCCTAATGCAGGCAAAAAACACACGACGATTTCTCTTACTGTTCCAGGAGTTAGATTAATATGAAATATTACGGACGTCCACATTAATTGGGCTATTGCCGATGATCGATAGTCAGTGAAACGCCCTAATTTATTTATCTCTTTTATCAAACTTTATTAATTTCATTCATATTGCATCTAAGTTAAATTATATCCGGTGAAATTATTGCTTAAATTCTTCGGACATTTACCCGGGCGACAGCCTGGCTATTGGCAGGCATATTAAATTCAATAAATATTAGCCTTTCATGATGGAGCGGCCACAGCGAAAGCAACTTTCTAGAAAAACCAAGTTTTGTGTTAAGCTCTATCGACGAGCAAGCAGCGTCTTGGAATAATTCCTTTGGAAGAGAAATCATTGTTTTCCAAAAGGATTCGGTGCCAAATTATTCCGGCCAAAGCCACTGTTACGTCAGATGAAGCCCGAGTATTTGATTTTCACCTAAATATTTTGCAATTTTCGGCGAATACCTGACAAAAACCTTGGTTGAAAAGTTAAAGTGTGACATACTTGAATGCGTTTATATACATGCAAAGCGGTAAATCACATTTCTTGATACGTAACGATAAATTATTTTGGTGTGTGGATACCCATTTGGTAAATGTGCAGTATCAGTCGTAAACCAATGTATACTGAATGAGTTGCACAACTGTATCTTGTCAGCAAACCGAGCCATCTCATGAATCTCCGGTAGTACTGGAACACTCAGTCTTATTAGCTGCCTAGTTTATCATTTAACTAAGAGTAGCTGATCGACAATTTGATTAGCTAGCACCTAAATAATCATCCGAATACAGAACTGGCAAAAATGTATCTTGCAAAACTTGTTTCACCACCTACAAACGGTGAAGACTTCATTTAAAAAGCGGAGTCCATTCTCAGCTGAGGAGCTGATCAAATTCGAACGTGAATGGTGAGAGGGAAACGGTGGTACCATACTCTCCATGGGTTCAGATGATCCCTCTGCAGCCGCACTGAGGGACTGTGGTACAGTCTGTCGTACTGGTGTGGTTCACTCTGGTGTATTGATGACGAACTACACCGCTGGTAATCGAAAGTTTTTGAGTGCTGTTGGAAATCCTTGAGTACACATGGCTGCAGTTCCTCAACGAGAACAGATCAGCTGTACGTTGACTTTGGGTCGTTCGACATTGTTTTACTTCACTATCCGGAAGGAATTACAACAGATTTATTTTTCAGGTACAAACAGTAGTGGAATTGCTCAATCGTCACCCTGGAAACAGTGAAATCCGAAATAAACGGCTAGCAGAAAAACACCTAGTAATCTTAAATGTTGGCTTTAATGACGGATGTTTACCGCCAAACGTGTGCCAACCATAAAATTGAATGTCCATTTGAAATATAACGTAAAACGGTTTTGTTTCGCATACAAGTTCACGCAAAATTTAATGTGGTTGCTTCAAATTTCTCGAAAATGGATTCAGGTTGTTTATCGTAGTAGGTAAAAATTGCAAAGCAAGTCGAATGAAATTTAGGAAACTTCCTGCAAACACTGTAATAATTGCGAGGAAAAAAATCATTTAAACTGCAAATTGGGTCAGTTATCTGTTCGGTCAACATACTGTGTCTGACCTTGAAAGAAATATAATGAGATTTATTCAAAAATCAGGGAGTTTTCGGTGATATACTACTGAGAGTGAATGCGCAAATATTGACAGCGATGTTTCCAATAATTATGCTTGAAATTGTTGTTACTCCGCATTCATAAATGTCCCCCAGTACAGGTACTCCCTATTAGTTTTTGATGGCGTTCATTTCCGGACCAGAAGCGTGTCAGTCTAGTAACCTTGATAGTTTCTTCTGGGTGTCAGCTTGACAAAGCCTATGAATGGAATCGGCTGCGTTTTCTTTCAAGTAATTAAAATCTGAGTGCCATCCAAAGAAAATTTATTGAAGGAATCATCTAAATTTTGTGGTAAATTGCCTTGCCGTTGCTGTTGTTTTAGGATATGCTTAGTGAATCCAGCAGTTTGAGACTTGCTAATCATTCCGATTAGAGTATCGCCTACGAGAGGACGGGACCATTGCTCATCATCTCGATCTATTCGGGCACTCCTCATCAGGAGCAAACTAGGCAAAATTACACTGCGTTCTTTCCCAAACACTGTACCGAGTGATTTTATTCCCCGTACGCGTAATGCAAGTAGACCGTCTGAATAATCAAATCATTTTACTTGAGATTACAAAAGTGACTTTCTGGTACCGTTTAAACTTGAGTTAATTTCTGTCACCTAAGTACGCGCTATTTCTGCCAATAGAGTAAGAGTTGTACATAGAACTGGCAAAGCTTTGCTATTTAAGTTGGAAAAAATGCAGTCAAAATGTGTTCTGGGTCAACGAAATTTTTTTTCCATTTTGCTTGACAAGTTCTATCTAATTCAGGCATTTTAACAAAATCTATTAGTCAAATAAATTAAAATTGGTTTTTCCTTCTTGTGAACATATCTAAGGAATTCGTTCTTTCTTACGGACTTTTTTAAATTATTACTCATGTTAAGATTAAAACTTTGTATTTAAAACTATACCATCAGACGGTTGCTAACCTTGTTTGTGCACGCGGCCCATTTAGATTTAATTTTAGCGCGTCGAAATCTGTCGGGACAGTGGCTGCTGGTGGATAGTCAGATAAGCATTTATGGATGTATTTTGCATCTCGTTTGCCATTCTAGCTGCATGAATTGACCTTAATTCTCCAAAAATATCCAAATGTTCGTTCAAAATATCAACTCTTTTTCGAAATAACCGGGTAGATGCAGAATTATTTACGTAAAAATTTGTTAAAATACAAGGTAAAACAATGAGATCATATCCATTTTGGATGAGTTTTGTTTTCGTTTTATGTTTGAGTGAGCACCATTTTCCGTTCTGCAGCAAAATAATTTTTGGGAAAAGTGTTTACTATACTAGTTTTTCAAAAGAAAATGTCTGGCCTGAGGGTTACAAAACAAACCTATGTATCCGCGCACATTGCTTTTTGCCTTCTAGAGTACCTCAGTCTTTCTACCTGGGGACAGTGAGAAGTTAACGCCTTGATGGTAGTCACATTGAAAAATGGCGAGATGTCGATAGACGTTTTGTTTTTAATACGTGGCGGGTAAAATCATACCAAGTAGTTTTTACTTCAGTTTAATCGAACGTTGTATGAAAAGTATGTTTGAATAAATCCTGGAGTACCTACGCTTACCTTAGCTTTGGGCTGAATTAAATCTATTCGGTCAAGTCCAAGGAACACTTGGTATTACAGATAGTAACGGAAGACCCCGTAGACAAAGAAAAACTTGAGTTTGGGGTGCTCTCATTTGCCACCGTCGTTTCAACATCATTGGTGTAACTTACTGTCTAAAAATGAAAAAGCTAGGCGTCACAAGTTTGTTTGCGAAAGGGCTATATTAGTTAAATTCATGGAAAAAACTATTTGGACGCAACCAAGATCATATTAAAAAGAGCTAACTGCTTTTTTAACGTTTGTTTTAATTTCTTGACTCAGATATTATACGTCATCACAAAAAAGGTACAGCTATTCGCATAAAATTTTCCGCATTTTGAGTTGCTTCCCTGTGATCTAACAAATGTTTACTTAGTTTATCTAATTTATTGAATAAAATTAATTTAGAGAATCCCTCAATTACGTTTCTGAATGAAGTATGTGGTTGCTCGATCGTTCCGCCGA
Source organism: Opisthorchis felineus (assembly GCA_004794785.1). Lineage (NCBI taxonomy): Eukaryota > Metazoa > Platyhelminthes > Trematoda > Opisthorchiida > Opisthorchiidae > Opisthorchis > Opisthorchis felineus. Next base: position 98,756 of record SJOL01009108.1, read on the forward strand.
TGCGCTCTGTCTTCCGTTTCTATGACCACCATGTTTATTATTCACCAGTTCATTTTTGTCCATTCTCGTTTGTTGCCAATATGTCTAAAGGCAGAAAAATGAGAACAAAACACAGTTTTTGGATGGACAAAATGCTTCCTATGTTTAGGTATCGAGGAGCGTTGGGTGGTTATCAAAACTGCCACGGGTTTTGTTGCACAGCAGCATTTTTATGCATGGATCACTGCAACGTTTAATGGAAAATACATTTATTTACTTTCAAAAGTCATCAAGACATGCAGGCAATAATTGCCTTCTATTCTGACTGAGCAAGTAGAACTCACTAATTTGTGGGCAGTGGGCCAAACGTTAAGATTAGCGCAGTTATTGACGGACATGTCTGCGTATATGGTTTTTGCCTTAATTAATTAATTAATTTGTGAGGCAGAGCATGAAATTTGACGTCTTCTAAACTAACCAGTTTCTACCAGATGAACCGCAGCTTTAAGTCATTCAGGTACAGGAAAGCGTCAAAATAAGAGTTGCATACACATGATACTGTTTAGCTAAGGTTACAATAATTTCGCATGGTCATAATTCTCTTAAACAGCTGCAAAGACGCTTGACTTTTGAATGCGTTTGCTCAGGTCGTGAGCACACTTGGCACGGTTTGCTGGAATTTTGTGCACCTCATAAAAGTGCAACTGAGCATCTGATACCCCATACTCTGCCTATTTTTGTATCCTAGAATGAACTGTACAGTGCATCTCACGTAGGTGTATGATTTTCTGAATAATCTCAGCAAACAAAAAAACGGTAACGTCATGTTTGACATTAGTTTAAGCAAATGCATTCCGCATCCGATTTCCTAGCCTAAACAGGCGTTCGCTATATCTGGATATTTTAAAATTCCATCGTCCAGACAAAGACGGTGAAATCAGTACATTTTACTCGAATGTCATTACTTCACGTATTCTTATCATTCGCGAATACTTGACCTGTTAAGTACTAACGGATGCACAGTTTGCTGCCAAAAGTTTCGCAAACTTATTACAGTGCGCAGCTAGGAATGTTGTGGTAAAAATCACGTCTTTGCCGCCCGACCCGACGTCTCCTAACATCAAAATGTATTCATTCATTGACCGGCAATTGTGGTGGAATTTATGTTAAAATGGGAAAACAGATAATTGCGCTGTTGCGGAGGGGAGTTTTCTTCCGCCTAATGAAGGAAATGTACAAATAACAGTAGTGTTACGATCGACATTAATTCAGCTTTCTAGCCATTGGCTGTGATTTCGGTTTATCCAGACTGCGAACACTAGCACGAAAAGCTCAGTCTTTGTGTCTGGAAGAGCCTGAATGTAGCGTTTGACTTATACCGGTCTTTGAGGCTAATGTCACAGAACGTCTAGCCACCATCCGGCCATCTTATATTTCAGATTCTAAATAATGTGTTGTAGCCCCGCTTTTTACTTCACGAGCTTTTGCAGCTAATGAGTGTGTGAGAAATGGTACCGGAATATTTTATTCGTTATTTATCGTTGCTTAAATTCGCAAGGCAATCTAATTGTCCAAAATTCTATCGATGCAGACAGCTGCGGCCACATGCCTGGGTGACACTGCTTGTGCCCTTCTTATTTAATTAAAAAGCACGTGACACATGTGGCAAAAAGATGCGCATTTACTACGGTCAATGCGTTTTGCTGCTTTCGTCTTTTTTGAAAAAGATCATAAATCTGTTAGTTTGCGAGCACAAAGCAGACAGCTGCGCATCAGATAGACCAGAATAGATCATTTTTCAGGTTAGACGATTTGGCGTAAACAGTAGATGTATGACTATGGTGCATTACGTAACTTATCTGAACCCGAAAATTGTGATAGGTAACAAATGAAAAGAGCGAAAATGACTAATCTTATATTTTGTACCACTAGCGGTTTCCGGTAATTCACAGGCGTAGAAATGTAATCTTAGGGTGGCCTGTCTTCATAGAAGGCTGAAAAATGAAACAAAGTTTTCCACAACAGTGTGAAAAAGCTACGCTGTTTGATTCAAGCGGACTGTATTTGTGAAGGTTTTAACAGCATTTTTTGCTTATTTACGTAAAGAGTTTTTTTTCGAGCGAGATGGTGGGTTTTCATATACTGGGCCAATTGAGAAAAAGCACTTGATTGATTGTTACGTTGAGCAAAGTGTCAAATAGATGGTAACTTTCTGGTAATCACAATTGACCGAACATTGTTGTAATAATCGCGAATATTGGGTTATCTACGTTGTGTGTTGTGTCTAACAAAATGCCGTAATACTGTTCACACGCCGTCGAAAATTAGTCTGGCCCGATAAGGAATACCTTTTTTTGACCAAGTCAGGATTTAATCATCCACCTCCTCACTCCATCGGAATTAAAGTCTACAGCTAAGATGCGAAGACTTTTTAAATAAACCTATTCTGTTAATTTTTTTCTCGGGACGAAATCTATTACTTCCAGAAGGCGGAAGGAGGAACGACAAAATGTTGTCTCACAAACGGATCCGCTTTGGAACTTGCAAAACGCCACTAGAAGTAAGACATCTAGATATCCGAGCAATTTGCAAGCTCATCAGAACACCGTCCAGCTAAAATACATGTGAAAAATAATTTGACAAGCGAACAAAGCCGTTAATTTCTTATCAAATCCACTGGTTGTAATTTAATTTATTTAAGCGTCGCTTATGTTAGACGTATGTTAGACATTCATTATCTGGTTTGCAACTTACCATATAATATTAGCGGCATGGGAGAGATTTTGTGCTTCAAATTCTTGGACTGTTCTGTCAAAATTAAAGGATGAAAGTACGTTTAACTTTGTCGGGCATTTCACATTTTTAGTGCTGAAGAGGTCTACTGGGGTCAACCAATGAATTTTGTTGCACCTTGATTAGCCCTAAATGTAATTCAAGCAGTTGAGCGGCAAGGCAGCAAAGCATCGGTGCTGAACACTGATGTCATGCCGTTAATAATGATGATGAGCTGAGCGGTAGTCGACTATAGACAGCTGCAAGTTGATGGTATGTTATTCTCCACCTCTTAAACTTAAAACCTGCACAACGAACCCGGCAAGTTATCTAGATTTCTTGTTTCGTGCTCCAACGTGAGCCTAAATCATAAACATTTGTACAACTGATAAGTCTAATCACAGTGTCACTTCACTCGTCAAAATCACGTGTAATGGCTGCTGGAACCCTTTAAGTTTTTCTATTCTAACCGTCCTGAGTGTGAGTTCGTCCTTCCCGTGATGTTGGTATATTAACGAGTTATAAGTAAAATACCCTAAGCGACTGAAATCCACAACAGAACGGTGTGTTCTATTTATTGGTTTAAGACTTCGGTTCAGCACAATCGGCCAATTTTCTGGAAATGCGTCTCCTAAAATAACTTATCCCGGATAGTTTTTTGTTTTCCGCTTTTCTTATTCCATTCCTTACCTGGTGGTTTTTACATAACTTTGTTCGTGTACTCCTTCGGTTAAATATATATATATATATATATATATATATATATATAGGGAAAATTAAAGATAGTAACGATTTGTAATTTCTAGTTAAAGTTACAAAACCGCCTTTTTATATCAGCATTGTGCACGCTACAGTGAATGTTGGACAGTATTACTCAAGTTATCAGTATTTTGGTTTTACTAGATATTTCTGCTGTCACGACCTTTTGCGATGATTTTTTAAGCATAAGTGAACGCGAAAAGCACTATTTTTGCCAACTGTGTGACAGTAGAAGGAAACAATTTTGCACTCCCATGAACAGTCAGTTTTCTGGCGTAGTGACGCCTTTAAAGCAAGGGTATTATTTTTGGTCCTCATAGAGTGGTGGAACTCGTGTAGCTAATGGTTTATATTAGAGGTTTCGTCCATTTGGTTTGTCAGGAGGTATTCGACTCTGCGGCACCTTACTTCTGTAGCATGCAAATCTGTTTTCTGCAGAACAAGACTCGCCTTTGTGGATTTAAATCAAGGAAAACGTAGAAACTGCAATATCATGCGCCAGCAAACTGACGTAGATCGTGCTCAATTATTTATAGCTTCGTCATTTTTGTATGTTTTAATGTAAACATATCTCCTTCCCATCGTTTCATGAAAACGTATTTATCGACTAGAGTTGTCGGTTATTAAAATCACTTCTCAAACACTGTCAAACGAACATAATTTAGTCGCATCTCACTTAAAATATGTTCCGAGTGAACTTCCTGGCGTTCAGTTTGCATGTTTGAAATTTGGAGCCGGTCGTTCGCCGTAGCGTGATCGACTAGTCAAATCTGTATTCCTTCTGATTAGTTGCGCCTGACTAATACCGTTTGATGTCGTAATTTCGCATAATTTTTGAGGAAAGTTTTTTTAAATAAAGTACAGAAGTAAATCAAGTAAGAATCAAGCTCTTAAATCTTCTAAAATGAAAGCACATTAATCAGACGTTTTGGATAGGGTAAAACGTAATTCTTGTAGTTTCATTCATAATTCAATAGAGGAACACTACTATCAATCAGGCATGCAATCTCGTAAATGGACTTGTCTCAGTCGAAGGTCTTTGTGGATGCGCAATATTTGGCAAATTTAACAGTGCACGGGTTGTGAGAGCAAATATAAGATTTTAGAATAATTCCTCAACCAACTCCCAATCTTTTGGGATATGGAATGAAGAGTTGTTAGGTAATAGTTTAAAGGTCTAAAAGGACCGAAAAAAGAGAGGATTTTAAGCTTTCCACATTCTTGTCTGTCTGATACGTGGTCCTGTTTATCTATTAATTATCGTGTTATTAACGTGCTATTCAAAGGCTACCGGGGGCGTGCAAAATGCGGGTGCTAATAAACGTATAACCATAGCCCAGTCACCTCGTTTGTTTTTATCTACGTCCTCCACACGACAAAATTTGGTGATTGTAGTTCGATGGTCACTTCCAATCAAATGGGCTGGTATGAAACTGGTGGCAATTTGCAACCACTGACGATGAGCATTTCTATCGGACACGTTTTATATTCCTCTTAGATGCTCCGGTACAAACCAGCATGAGACAAACTGTAGCCACTCAGTCAGTCAGTATGTGTCGTTCATGGTTAGAGCACTTGCTGGTCTGTGGCTTATTTCCCTACGCTCATGCGTCACGAAGCGGTCCGACCTTCGCAATAAATTTTCTACTGATTGATAGCCAGTAAAGTGTTTACACAACAGGTGGGCTCTTACGGGCATCCGATAAATCCGTTTCACCTCGTGAAACTCTACGAACTTCATTGAGTATCCCTCCTTCATAAGAACATACTTTAGGTGATTCAGTTCTTTTTTAGTCGTCCCTTCAAAACAGATTCTTCTTGTCTCTTTGGCAAGGATATTGGCTGTATTACGGTTCACGCCAAAAAGCACAAAAATGTGACATTTTCTGAATTGTTCCGTCCAAGGGGCTTCATTGTACGTGTTGTACGTCGCAACACGTCACCCAATTAGGCGCGATAGCGTTCGAAGTTATCAGTTACTGGCTATGGTTGATACAATCCTAACCTGGCCACGAATATATCTGCGAGCACTGGTTCTTATGGATATTCTATTGCCACTCCATCTTTATGATGGTAGTGCTTCTCTTTGAACTAAAGGTGTATGAGGGATGTGTAACGCGTCGGTAGTAGACGAAAATCCTCGCGTGGCATTGTAGTATCAATTTTTTCTCTGGTTCTTAATGTATTCAATCTTGTAGCGGATTACCTCCAGCATTGGGGAACCCGTCACTAATGATGCGCCATACGTGATTAATTACTCAAACCTGTGTCCCTTAATTTTATATAAAGACTCGAAAATATCCTTGTGACTGTTTTGCTTGCCGGCACGGATTTGTTTCCTGCATTTTGGTGAACAGCAAATTATACCTATCTTGAACGGGACTGGTATATTCGGTTTGTATATTCTTTCTAGAACATCCAGGAATGGAAGGCGACTGAGCTTCGATCGTGTTCACTCTTACAATCTCTGGAATCAGCCACTTGTTACTCAAGGGTTTAGTGCGCTCCATAGGCTTTCATTCCATACAATTTTTTGTCCTCTTTTTATAACCTACCCAAAAATTTACTATTGTTTGCCGGCATTTAGTGAACTCTGTCCACGTTGTTCTCTACGTCTAGAATAATGATGGCAGGTCATCTGTGGCGTCGCAGCAGTAAAATGCCTCGGTTATATCTTAGTTCCTTCCTTGCTTTGTGTCAGGATTTTTTTGTTTTTATTCTCGAAATATTAACTAAACATAGTGGACCAAAAACTTTCTAGTCCAGTGTTACGTACGTGTACACTTTGAGTGTCAGATTGTAGTCCAAGGATTAAATTCTTCAAGGTACGCAAACCTTGAGCCTATGAATTAAGGACCTAGTGTGAGTCTTCTTGAGACAGACAAAAACTGTGCCAACACCCTTTGGGTTCGTGACCCAACAAAGTATCTTATAACGTTATCCCTGATTGTATAACCAAAATTCAGGTAGTCTTTCAAATTAGGGGGATAAATTCCCTTATCAATGACTGCAGCTCCAAACACCTGTGCAAAAACCGTCGGCAATTTATTGATTAACAAATGTGAACACATTGTTGTTTGCTGATAACGTATTTTATGTGGTTAATTGGCGTTAACAAACCAATTCATTTCATGCATTCATCCACTTCATCTTTATGCTATCACTTCTCCGAAAGGCTTTAAAAATAAAACTTCTTTTAGTGGCAGATAGTCGATCGGAAATTCTTGTAATAGATTAAAATTTTTCACTATTCATTTTATTTAAGGAGGCTTGATGGAAAGGAAGAAACAGTCCAACCACCGCAGATAAATTTCTTACAAAACCCATTTGCGGGGAGCGTGGTCACATTGAATGAGAATTGAAATCCGTGAATGTTTGAACAAGAGGGCTCATTTGTTGTTGTCACTTGGACATGATTTAACTGTCTTCTCAAGTGGGCACACGGGTTGCCTGATTGCAATGCAACTAACCTGTTTCGATATCCCCTTGTTAAAAGTGACCACACTTAGTTGGCTTTTTGTGGTCTCATGTTCATCAGGGATCGAGAGTCCATTTTGGGGAACTGCTAGCCGTTTGAGAGCCTTAGTGGAATACAAACGCGACGTATAACTCCGCCCTTACCATAAATATCAGTGCTCCGATCTAACTTGAAGTGTTATTATCTGAAAGATGATAAACTCCATGGCCCAGGAAATCTTTCTGTGTGAGCAGAGCGCATTTCATGGACAGCTTTTCAACCCGTCGTTCTATTCACTTTTGTCATTATCTAGAAAGTTAGTAAATTTGATAAATTTATTTTGTGCACCGAGTGGTGAACAAGGTATCAAGGTCACTGACCTTCTAGGGGTCGACCAAAGTGTCATTTAAGTTCTTCGAACAGGATACCATTTGACAAAAGTCATTTCTAAGTCTCAACATTCTGCTGTAAAGAAGACTACAGGCTGCTTTTCACCATTCCTATCTATTATCCGTGCGCAACTTGGTCTTCAGTTCAGTAGAAGCACAATTTGCGCGGTCATCTCAGAATTTTGCGTTATTGAAATGGAAAAATCACATGACCTTCATCGATCTTCCAGGTCTTATTTTTCTGGAGAAACATTTTCTGTCAGAGTCAATAAGCTCAATGACCCGCAAACCTAAAAATGTAACCAAAGTTTTTAGTGGGCATATTGTTAGTTTTAAGTGTTGGAGGGGAAAGATATGTGCACTGCTTATCTTATGGTGAGTAGGAGGTCACTGTTTTGCTGACTGATTAGTCCTTTGATAAACCCATTTAAAAACAGCAGCTAAAAATCATCATCAAGTAGACTCCTTGTCATCTGGTACAACTGTGATTAAAAAAAGTATGCGTTCTGGTACGGTCAACACTTTGAGAATCCGTTGAGATTTCGTCCTGTAAGTGAATATAATCTATGCGGAGAAGCTGAGGAGCATTGTACAAACTATTTTATCCCCATTGGGACTAATTGGGAGTGCGCATCCCACGAACCTCCAGGGAGTTTCGAACCAGCGATCTCCCGGCTAGTGGTTTTGATACAATCGCCCGAAAAGCAGTCTGGTTAGTTCTCACTTAGAGAGGATGTAGCGCCACCCTTTCTCCAATCAGGGAAACCACATCACGTGGTCACGTGTTGACTGTCTACTCGAGTGACGGTTTTGGTCCATTTCTCGCGTTTTTTCTACCGGTCGTTACAGTCGTATACATTAATGAGAACTCCCATCTACCCCGGCCACCATATATGGAAGCTCGCTTAGGAGACATTGTTCTTCATTTGGAAAGACCTCTCTTCTGAAACACTCTACAAGTATTCCAACTAGACGAGTCAATGGACGTTCCTATTTCATTGGCGGATGAAATCCTGACGACTCGGATAATTCTACGCTCCGAATATTTGGGGCTAAATGCTTAAAATGTGTCCTACGGATGGTAAAATTCGTGAAATTTTTGGAAACCAAATAGTTTATTACTCTTGGCATTTGTGCTGGGACTGTTCTACTCTGTCGTAGTGGAGGATGGATGATTTTCAGTGTGCCGAGATACAGAAAGATGTCAAGAAATGACCCACGAAATTCTGGCAGCATTGATCACTTTTTAATTGGGAAAATATTTTCTAATATATCCTAATAAATTCTAACATATTTTCTTTTTCTAATATATTCCCCATAGACTAAGTGTTAATATAGTCCATGCCATGTTTGGAAGTGAAATATGTGATTAACTTTGCAGCTTCATTCCGGCCCGTCATTCTCGGTCGTAAACAAAGATGGACATCGCTAAAATGTATCGGAATGCATAATGAAACCAGATATTCTATTACAAAAGCTCAAGAATAATCCGGTGGGACTAGCTGTAACAAAAGTGGAACAAGTTTGCAGTTCACATCATACTGAGATGGAGTAGTGTATTTTTGCAGGACCAGGTTTGTTCACGAAACAAATTGTCTTAGTTGAGTGGCCACAAATTTGTCTTCTGTTACATTCATCTTTCTGGACAATTACTTCTTTGCTGTCGGTATACCTCTTAGCCATCCAAAGCGTTCGTGGCTACGAACCAGTTCAAGACAGCAAACTGAATAGTGTTGCTAAGATTAGAGGGAAGCAGTCAGATTTCCACCCAACACAATTGGATGGTTTTGGATCCCTGAATTACAAGAAAGTTCAGACAGCCACGTAGACAATGCCAAAAAGAGGTGTCTTCACCACACGCAAGCCCATCTGTTCTACTGAAGGAAGTTTGTGCGCCCGAATGCGCCCCAAAAAACTCCCTTTCTGTTTATGCCTTCGATATGTTATATGTGAATAATGCGCTTGCTTTAGCAGTGCTATATGAGGTGACACACCTGTTATTCATTCGTTGGAACGTGCCTAACTCACTATTCTCACAAACCTGTGCAGTAAATTCATGTGCTCCTCTAGTAAGCTCTTGTTAGAGGGTCCAGGAACGGATTATTCTACATGGTACTGTTTTTTCTGTAATTTCTTTCTCAATACGCATAGTTTTCCTAGCAACCTGACTCTAAAACAACAGAAAATTTGTTGTACTTCACAGATTACATATGACCATGTTACCGATAACTCTGATTCAGGATCTAACGGTATCCCATCAAAAATCAGAATTGCTTCAGGCTTTAAGAAAATAACCCAGCCGTGTTTTTTGTATGCGACGGTCTGTGGTAACAAAAAGATGATTCTAACCGAGAACTGATTGCCTGTGGTTCTGTCTTGAAAGCATCATTTGAACATGCTTATAATGTTTTTACAAAGCCCCAACCAACTTGCAGCTTCTCGCACCTGGCGAATGGGATTTTGTTGTGACCCCACGTTAGTCCACAACAACAGTTCTTAAAATCATCATGTATCTTCGTACAGGAAGGATGCTTATGGGTTGTGCCCGTGGTGTAGACCTGGAGGCTCATTGTTAGGCCATATGTACTAGTGCGAGGAGGAAAGCCAACTAAACGGTTACGGACTATTAAACAGGAAGGTTAAACGCTCATTTGCACGTTGTTTTTAAAAACGGAATATACATCTTCTTCTCGAACGCGTCTTCTTGAACTCTCCCGGATATTCATTGGCTATCGCACAATTGCAAGCAAAAACTGCAAAGTAGTTCCACAAATTCCTTAATAAATCCCACCTTCCATTAGATCAAGTTGAAGTTACGAGAACACACGTACTACTCGCATGCTGTATCAGTAGTACCCACCGTTACACTAGTATAAAAATCAGTGTGTGGCTCAGCGCATTGAAAGAGTTCACTGTCGATCGTATGAGGTTTTTGTCTATCATATGGCCTAGCAGAGTTCTCTGGCTGTTAGGGAGATTGGCGATTTGGGCTCAAAGTGACCTCGGTGTATTCCTGGTTTAGAAAGATTGGTTTTAGGAGAGTCAAGAGTGCTGAGATCCGTTTGAAACATTTTGATCCATTCGAATATTTTTCCCTATTCATGGTTTATAGGCACTGTTCACAAGGTGAGACAGCTTTGGTACATACTTGCGAAATCTCCGTATAAATCCATGTCACCGACAATCAACTGGTTGGCTGTTTAATGCCAGCCTCTCTTCCTGTCAAAATTTTGTTACCCCGTCTTGCAATCTTTTACCGTGTCACTTTCTATTTCACTTCAGACACGAATTGTGTACCATAATTATTTCTTTTTTGGACCTTTCTATAATGTCGGTATAGACACGTTTGACAGTTTTCTCACATTCTAAGTGTCCGTGTATCCCTGGTCATTTTTCAAAGGGCTGGGCCTCTCAAGTTTGCGGTAGGGCCGTTATTAACTTGGATATGCTTCCCAAACGTCCCGCCAAGTACAAGTTGACCTACGCGGTTTCTTCAGGACATCTTGCACCAGGGCATGTCTGTCTGCAACTCCGTAAAAATTGAGCACCTTTTTATGCTAGCCGAATTTTTAGCCGTTTGTTAACCTTGGCTCTATTTTAGGAGCTATGAGCAGACTGTCTCCACTTTTGTTTCAAAACATTTGTTGTCCAAAGGAATTTCCTTTCCCTGGAACTTACAGGAGCCCGCCACCTATTTTAGAGTCCCAATAGAAATAGGCCGTTTCGTAAGTACTACCAATTAAACACTGTGAAATATTGACCCCACCTCACCAAATCAACTTAGCTTTGGAATTCTCAATAAACTGAAACCGTTTCAGGAAATGTACGCTCGAAACTATGGATTTATGCTACAGCAGCTTTTCTTTCTCGGATTCTTTGCACATTTTCTTTTCATTTTTCTCACAAAGTGACGTTCCCGGACAGCTCTTATGTTTCCGTCTCTACAGCACGACTAATCGTAATAGACCATCGTTTGTCCTTTTAAAAGTACTTGCCGATGCCATTTGCTTTATCCTGACTAAGTTGTTTAGGTTGTGAAACTATTCACTGGAGGTTTCAAGTAATCCCTTCGCATACTTCAACTTTGTAAAACGAAACTAGTGGGTTTTACTCAGCATGTTGCAACTTATATCGACCCAGGTCTTCCCAGGGAGTTTTGTTGGAAAATTAGAGTTTTTCGACCTTTTTCGATCAGATTATTTTAAGTTTTGCAAAGGTTCGTGCACTGTGGCAACAATCTCTCATACTGTTTCATCGAGTAACCACAAAGGCCCCGGGATGTGTGAATGCTTTTCAACATAATTGCTTCCAGGTGTCTTGAGAATACTCTTTTTCCAGAGTTGTACTGTTTCCAAGACGAGCGAGGATAACGGCATGCAATGACCAAAAGTATTTCGTACTTTGCAAACTGTTTTGTGTATTATCCATATATATATACTAAACTGACAATCTAATCCGCAGAGCTCAATCGTACTGTAGTTTGTGCATACTTTGGTAAATTTAACCGTTTCTTATTTTGTGCTCCTAAAGGACCTTTTTCCATGGTACGCTCATTAGAAAGTTCATTAGTGGATGCATCATGATGCGTTGGCTCTACTGCTTTCACGAAATTAAAATCCACACACTACCCCCAGCTAATCTAATTAATCAATTTATCTCCGTATATGGTTGACGTTCCCGTGTATTTATTCTATATCTTTCATCTTCCAGCGTTCGTGCGATAATCATCCCACGAAAATCGTATCTGAATAATATATTCTCTTTCACTGTAGTATTTCAAGGCGTACGTCAACCTTATAAAATGTCAAGAATCGGGATCACTTTTACATGTATGTACTGCACCACTCTGCCTACATTCCGCCACCCCTTCGGTAACGACAACTCCACTTATTACGTTTCTTTCAGCACATCGTGTCCTGAATCCGTAAAACTAACGTTAAAACAACAGACAACTCAACGCCGTGGTTAGTTAAAGCCCTGTTTCTGCCTCGGTATTTGTAGCCGTTACCGGTTTTCCGTGATAAAACTGAGTGCAAGAACTCTGTTGTCACAACCAAAGTCAAACACCACTGTCTTGATGGATTCAGCGTTTGCCTGAATTGGTTTTGATTTATATCTCTTCAAAGTGGGAATCTGTTATCAATGGATCCCTTTGGAGTTTTTTGACCTAATTTGGTTTTCTTTTTGGCTCATAGCCTTAAGTAAGTCGCCGAAAATATATAGTATAAGACATGTCCCAGGAAATAATTGCGGTCGCGAATGACAGGCACAGTTAATGCCTAAAAATGAAAAACATCTGCTTCCAAAAGTCATATGAAGTAGTTTTTAAATTTATGTTAGCTTGGCAATGAGGCTTTCACTGCGGGTCACGTCGGACTCATCAAATCTCTGGATCCATGGTCCAGTCCCGCCGTCCATGCGTCCCGCATTTTGTCACGAGAAGTAATACCGGGTGATCAGGTAAGGTACACAAAGTAGTGAACTTTAGACTGATGATTGTTTTTCATATGAGTGATCTGTGTTTGTCTGACAACTCCGCGCAACCGGAAATGTCCCTCCATGTCCACTGATCGTATAAGTTATCAAAGTTTGTTCGCTGAAATTAGGCATCTAGACGATGGGACATTTACCAAACTTTAATGAGCGTTTTTATTTGACCAGTCTGGGAAATGGGTTAGTCTTACGCTAGTTCCATATTTCACATGTTGTTGGTCACATCAGTGCCCTTTTAAATGGCTTTTATCTGTTCTCGCGTATCAGTCTGATTTTTTTCTTTCGGGGATTTGAAGGGCTGACCTCCTCATATGGCAAGCTGTCTTAAGTCAGATAATATTTTAACTAATCAGGTCTTCCGAACAAAAGCCTTGTAAAATTAACAAACATAAAGTACAAGCTCCAGTTGACAGAGGTCGAGGTAGCTCGGCGGTCAAGGCAGAAAATTTATGTCCTGAGGGTCTCTGGTTCGAACCTAACCTCAGTGTATCGACTGCTCCTATCTAAGCTTAGGCAACCTGGCAATATATAAGCTCCCATGCTTAATTCGCATGACATAGCAGCCCCGAAATCGTTTTGAGACCGGACACTAACTATTAATATTCTTATTATAATTATTGTTTTTGGTAATCGTTGGAACTAATCTGGAATAAAAACACAGTGAAAATAAAAAGCTGCAGAAGAGGGTGGTAGTCTAAATGGTCATTAAGAAAAAGGATAATCTTACATTCAGAAATACCAGAAACAGTGGTGGTTTGATTGTACATGGGCAGTGCTTCTGTGAAATAAGCCACTGAGTCTGAAGAAGAGTGCATAAAAACGTTTTCAGGCCTGGAAAGTGAATAAATCTGTAAGTGAAATCGAAGATCTTTCTCAAGCAACTGGACTCTGCGTCAAAGCTCGTCTAGCACCTGAGTCTTCGGAAAGTGTCTGAATATGTCAGATCTTTCGGAGTGAGAGAAAACACTTGTGGATAACAAGTCATCGGATTTCCACTCTTGACATGAACATGTTTGGAAATTCCAAGCGGAAATAGAAAAGTTCTTTGCACCATTGAAAATGAAGATAGATTTCTAAAGTAGGGTCCAAACTTCAGCACTTTGTCCCTGAAACCCACTCCCTGAAGGAATGGTTTTCAGCTATTTTTGAGTTTGGATTTATCTCACATTATCCCCCTTTTCCTCTTTTCAGTGACCAAGTTGTTCACTTTTCCAGATGCTTGTAGATAAACAAAGAAGTCGTCATCAAAATGTTATAGGAATTTTTCTCCGTTCGAGAAACAAGAATGGCAGTTGCAGTTGTGGTTGCTTTCGTAGTTTCTGCAAAAATGATTTAGTAACGCACAAGGTTGCAGGAAGCATTCACAATGATTGAACCCAAAAACGAGCGTCCGAATACAGATTGGTTTAAAGTCAAGCAGGTTGTTGTAGCCTTACTACCCTCAGAAAATAATTGTAGCCATTAATGAGTCTTTTAAAAACCCGATGAACCTTTCACGCATTGTTAAACGGTTTGACCAGTAGCTGGCTGTACTCTTCCAGCCTCAGATGGGCATCTGTCCCAAAATGTTGTCTGTTGTTGTCCGGAATGAAGTATTGATCTAACTACTTATTTCAGATCTGCCGAAATGGTGCCAACTCATTGGACGTGAACGAAGCAGTCAAGAAATAAAGAAGCCAACTTTTCCCACTGACTAACACAAAACAAGCATTCAGAACAAGCAACATTTCTACCAGACTACTGGAAGGCAGATAATTTCGTGACTTATCGTTTGCTTGTTCACCGTTATTATCGAATTGCCAAACAAAGCTTGTAGGGGATAGAGTCCTGCCAGCACAAATCCGGACTAAAATTGCAGACTACTGATGCTGAGAACATATTTGGATAAGATAAGAAGATGGAAATATGTAGGTCGCATAAATGGATAGAAAGTTCCAGCTAGGACACACTACCAGAAACTGAGGTTGCGAATGGGATTAGGACGCGAAGCGAACTCGGTGCTTTTTTGAATATGCAAATTCTTCCTGTAGAAATGACAACCTTTTTGCACAGAACCGAGCTTTTATTATGACAGGAAAAAGCTCCGGAATGAATTTGCTATAACAGACAAAAAATGTTTGTGTGATAGAAAATCTCCTCCGTTACTCGGAGGAGGTTAAATAAATAGTTCAACATGATTCTGCATTGCACCACATCTGAAATAAAAAAGTCTCTTGATAGAGCTTGCAGACAACCTGAAAGGCAACCGTGTTTTTCTGGCTTATTGTATGGGAGAAGATGTATACGGTGGCTTGACTAGGTTAATTAATAAACAGACGAACCACGGAGTTTCTTTAATGCCGAAAAATGAACGACCCACAGGGAATTGTTGCAACTATTTGGTGTTCAAATTTAGTATCCATTAGGGAAAGAATAGGATGGGACTGAAATTTGACGCTGTGTAAAGAGTTCCAATTCAATAAATTCCCCGCCTTTCGTAATTATTGCGGGTATGAAGAGGGTGGTCTGCCAGTCCGTTTTGCTGCATTATGCCTCAGCAAACAAGGACTTAATCCTTTTTTTCGCACACTTTTTTATTTGTTAACCGATCTCACGCTTGAGTTGAAAAAGTATAGGCTATCATTTGTGGTATAGTCCAGGATTTGTAGTATGAATGTGGCCTAAACTGTCAGTTGTCAGCTATTTGTCCTCCTTTCAAATACATCCATTTTTGAAAGTTTGTTATAGCAATGTATTGTGAAAGATGAGTTCCACGTAATCCAAGAATACAGGCGCCGACTAGAGGACAACCAGTGTAGTACTCTCAGAAGCTGTGCTGTTGCAGCTGGAAGAATTCCAAACTGAGTCCAATCAGTATCCCAAAATATTGCGACTTCAGATTTTGTGCAAAGACACTCAAACAAATGATGGTGTCAGAGTAATATACAATAAGTGGAACCTATGGGCCCTTGTAAATACTCACAGTTGAGGTACTCATGTTGAGATACTAATCAGGATAGAACCACAAATAAACCGAAGTCGACCACGTCTCCAAATTTGGCGGGTCAACTTTGACCTGGCCCACCTTATTTTTCAGTATCTTGCCATTCCGTTACACATCTTGTTCGACAGCTTGTATACACAGGAGGGTTTGTTGTGATTTTGGAACGAATCTAAGATGTGGGCCAACCACTACTATCTAACAGTTAAGTTGACATGGTCTACCTCTCGAACGATACAAAAGTTAACTTTCTTTTTCCTGAACAAACAAAGCGCTCAACAGTAACGCTAATGCTTACGTGGCGTGGCCTCTGGTAAATAATCTTTCACTATAGCACAGATGAGGGCTCAAAGACGGTCTAAATATAAAAAACGTGGGTTTTATGCATACTGTCTGTCTTCTGAGACACCGGCAATGTGCTTGACAAAGTTTTCCGGTTTCAGACTTTAATCCACTTTGAGGTGAACGTGCGCGACATAGTGAGACAAAGATGACAGGTATTGTTACGAAAGAGATGTTGGAAAGTACGCTTTTGTTTTCCGTGTTTTTCTGTCATCTGCCCGTTCCGTTTATCATGATCTCCACTTGTTGTAATGAATGAATCGTAGCAGGGAGATGATTGTCGTTAGCTAGCGATCCCCAATATTTCCTGTAATTCTCTTAATATTTTCTGTTTATTGCTTTTTGGGTTTGCGTGAGTTTTTGAAGAACAGTCAAATCCTGCAATCTTTTGAGTTCAGTGGCATGAACTTTAGGTTTTCATGCAGCATCGTACCTCGACAAAAAGTCTTAAGCAAGAATGTGCTCAGAAGGACACAGACCTAAGCAGACTGATTCTTTTTTGGTTGGGCGTGGAATGGGAAAGCAACCACCATTTAGGCAGTTCCACCGCATAACAACTGCTTGACGAATGAGCCCCTTACTATCTGCGTTGGACGGTTCGGTCAAACTCTTTATTCGGGAAATACAGAGGCTTGGGTATCTGATTCTTTTTTCCTTCATTTGGGAATGAAACTAACATTTCCGAAAAGCAGAACAGTACCAAAGTTTACGACCTGACGATACTACGTGTCACCAGATAAAAAGTGTCGAATCAAATGTCACTATAAAAAATGGTTCAGCTGTAGCATCCTTTTGGTGCCCAACTGCCATGCCACCAAAAGGAAGCACGAGGGCTGGGATACTGCCAGGTTACCTAAGCCTAGACAGGAGAAGTTGAGATGCAGAGGTCGGGTTCGAACCACGGACCTTCGGGTCAGTAAATTCGTGTTCTAGCCAGTGAGCTATCTCGCCTCTGTCGCCACTAGCCGCATGACCATTTTCACTTATTAGCTTAGAACCCGCAGTCTACAGTAACGGCGAATCCAAATTGGCTAATTAACCGTTTCAGTCCTTGTGTAACCTGCTTTTATATTGTTTAAGTGAAATCAAGTGCCAATTTCAATAGCTTTTCTTTGAATTATTTGCATATATGACATATACATGTGTGATATGTTCATATATGTGATGAGTAGAACCCAGCTAAGTCGGCGGTAATTACGAGAAGTTCTAAATGCATGCACCTGAGACAGGTATCTTTTTGCCCGTCTCAAGCGTAATTGATCAGCCGCGGTAAAAAAAATGATCAGACATGCCAGTCTGCTACCACAGTACCTACGACTGAGCGATTGTGCATTTCCAACGGCTAGATTCTACCGTCTGAAGGACACATTACGTTCTGCATTTGTGCCTCTATAGGTGGCTTTTTGTTTTAGTCAAAGCTTACCGGAAGCCATTAAGTGAAAGTGACTTTTATTGAGCAAGTGTACAACTAAAGCAGCTGTCTAAGAGGCATTGTACTAGGCACTTGACATCATGGAACAAAAGCCAGTGAAATGTTCTCCTCTCACATCAAAAGCCGTACACATTGCGACGTAAATTAGTGTTTCTAAACCATCCATGTGAAACCCACATGTAGACGTTTCATCGGAAATTTTATAACATTCCTTTTCCAAATGTCATGGCTGAAGACCTGAAGGCATGTATTAGTGTAGCAAATTTTCTCCCGTTGTCTATCAAAAACTTACTATCTATTTGTCACGAAGGGTTTTCTGACCTATCAGACTTGCAACCTGATTCTGCAACACTGAAAACGGACTACCAGTTTCATGAATGGCAGAGAAAAGGTTGAAATGAGGCCTCAACAGTGGTTCCACGTTGGTTGGTGGGACTCATTACTCACTAGACTTTATGTGGTCACTTGTCATGTTCACTGTTTTTAAATGATAGAAGTCACCTGAAAAATAAGAAGGCATTGAAATCGTTCACCGGTTCGGTCAGTAGTCCACATATCAGGACTGGATTTATGATCATGAAGAAACTTATTCAGCATTTCTTAGAGGATTTGAGTAAGCAATGCTAAGGGACTGTGGAACGCTAGTTTTCAAAATTATGAACTGGTTATGAGATGAAGAGTGTGGTATCTACTAGACGTGCGGCTACTGACAGTTCGTATCCGGCTGCCGTTGGAAATTCTCTTACCGACTCATCCTGAAAATTTATCACCCTCTCGCCTGCATAGTGATATCCTTCATGTTGTTTTTCATATTCACCGATATTTTGAGCGCAACGCTTCTGAATGAGTCCGTTGCTGTCTTTTCGCTAACAACAACATGTAACATGAAAGTGAAAACGGGAATGTTGTAAAAATCATCTACCAGGCTGAAATTCATCCCATTTTTTTACCCTGAACTATATATTATGAATAGTCTAAACGATATCAGCACTGGTTAGCAGCTACAGTTTCAACTGTATCTGTTGTTGGTTCGGTCACATCCTTCAGTTTTTATTCATAGGGACTCGCAACAGTCACCAAATTATTAATATTTCTTGTCTTTTGAAATGTATCACATTGAGAGTAACATACTGATGGGAATATTTAAACTACGGACGATTGCTTTTGGGAGTGGCATTGCAGTGAGTTTATTGATCAATAAAGAGGGTGTGTCCAAGGAAAAATTCTACAGCTGCCATATGTTTGGACTGCTAGCAAATCGTTTTAGTTGAATTATATCTTTTTTTGTGGGTTTTGATAGCATAATGAGATTATTTGAGTTACAAGGGCAAAAAAATTTTGAATGACAGTTATAACAAACCATCTAAAATGACAGGCGGTGGAGATGAAGCTTTGATTGACTTGTCAACAGGTAATCGATACATGTTGAAGCACATGTATTTTTGTGTGACTGCCTTTCCTTCGTACTGGGACATCTAGTATTCCCCATAATGCAGCTGGAAGTCCACAATCATTCGGTAAACCAAGGCACCTGTTCTTTGGGAAGACGGGCAAAACAGGTGTCCTCAGTACCTCCGCACTCCTGAATTTACAGTGAGGCTGAGGACTGTTCAACAATATGAACACTATGGGCTATGTTTATTAGGATCACGCTACCAGAACAAAGTACGCGAACAAGTGTTGGTCCACCGGTTCTGAGAGTCAAAGTTCAGGTTTCAATGATAAGACTTCCGTCAGTTGGGTCAAAGACCGACACTACAAGCAGGCACCGGTTTTTGTATCGAGCGGAAGTTAGCTTGACTGGGCAGGTGATCAAACGGCGCAAAGGTGACCATTTACCAGAATTCAATCCAGAAAATCGGAAGACGCATCCAGCTTTAGGAGCGGGTGTAAACCTCAGATCATATATTCCACGAGTCATCGTTTCTGGATCATCAGAGGTATGAACTGTGAAGTGTACAATGACTGAGACCATCCTGAGACTTGTATGCGTGTTTCCTAAATACGACGTACATAAAACTTGAGAGAATATAAGTTCTGGGAAAGCATAGTCTCTTTACAAATTTGACACAGAGTACGGACGTTGAAAATTCCAGTCTCATGGAGTTATCAGTTGTTTTGTTTATTGTTGTTGGGCAGTGGGATTAATAAAGCACACAAATCAGATAACTGATGACCAAATGATCCAATAATGTTTCCTTATAATGCGAAAAAGGACTGCAGACGCACGTTTGTGAACAAAGAACCATGGGGGCAAATTCTTCTTTCCGCCTCTCCAGGCCGAGCCCGGGTGCTTGTTTGAGGTGCCTCACGTTGAGCATTCACTCAAAAGTCTGACTCGCAAGCCAGTGTTGAGGAAGGGATCGTTCGGTGACACTGCCCCTAGCCCGTGAATAATAGAGTTTTCTCGGGAGACCCGCTCAGAGCTGATAACTCAATGGTCTGTCTTGATCGGCTGCAGGATGCTGATCTAGCCCAAGGGCACATAGAATAATTCATAGGTATCTCACACCTAATGCTACTACGCCCCGCGGGTACATTCAGAGCCGCATCGCACACCTGGTATGTTTTAACTGTATTTTGTCAGTGTCGGATATTTTTATGGCGGTCATTGTCAGACACAACGCGATCGGAATGTACGACCAGACCTGGCCTTCATCTGAGGAAGGTAGCATCAGTTCATCTATACTAGGTAGACGCTGGTCGTCTACAGGAAGTACCTTGCACATCTTCACATTCTCATCGCGTAGGACTGTGTGACTTTACTCGAAGGCCGCCTCGTAATAGGTTCACTCGTAGCATGGTGCCTCGCTGCTCTTTGTCTGCCCCCCCCTTTTAGGCTTGTTTGGAATAGTTATATCTTGCCGAACTAAGCCACCGCCAGTGTATCCCAGCGTGGTCGCGGCAGAACTGACCCTGGACCATTCTGTTAAGGTGGTCACTTTCGGTAGGAGTTACCCGATGGAAAGATGAAAGGATGCGAAATTCCTATTCTGCTTGTAATTAGCTAGAAAGCGATTCTCACTTCTTTGCAACTCTCTAGCTACAGTCCTTTTTGTAAATTCAGACGAGATCTTCTCGCTAAATCCTTTGCACTGCCAAGAAAGCCTGTTATTCTTGGATAGACGTAATACATTACTAAGGTTGTTGAAAACCCTTCGGCAGCCCACGAACGGTTTCGCCCTTCTTGGGGCTCATCAGGGAGGTGCAGTCCCCGAGTTTCGTCAAACTTATGTTCTACTTGAACCCAAATTGCACGAGATTGGAGAAATGCACTCATTTGTATACCAATTCGATTTTGACGGGAGACTCATAAACAGGAGATTCAGCTGGGATCCAGGTGAGTCTGCCGTCAAAGCCAAATTGGTATGCAAATGAATGTATTTCGCCAATGTTATCCGCGGTTTTCCAGTCTTTGGTAGGAAAGAATACCTGGCCGCTTTAAGAGACTGGCCGCCGCCTGAAAATAATCGACTATAATTTGTAATAGTCAAAAGTCCAAAACTGACAGCCAGTATCGCTGACCTATCGCCCTAACCTTAGAAGAGACAAAAGGTCATGTGTGACTTCAATTTCAGGGATCGGCTTGTATCTTTTTTTCAGCAGATTTAATGAGAGAAACCTATGTTGTAGTAAATTTCAGGTTCTGTGTAAGTACTGGACAGCATTTATATATAAAAATCCGCTTTTCATTGTCATTTGTATTGTCTGACCGAGTTTTATGAAACTGAAACTGTTTACCCATTTGAATCCCTCAGCCGCGTATAAACCGATGGCCCAGTGGATGGTCCCGAGATCAAAGTTCTGAGTAGGATAAGCGGACGTCTCACTGAGCTCTGATAAATCTCAATAGGGAAGAATGCTTGAAGTTTTGAGATTTCTACATATCATTTTGATGGATAACTCTGTGTTTGCACCGAGGCGACCGGTGAGGGGAACTGTCGACCTCACGTCAACAATGAGTACTACTTAGGTGACACTATATCTACTCGTGCCGGTATAATACTAATGTAATAATAATAATATAATAATAATAATACACGACACAGCTAATTAAGGAGCCCGTTTGAATGTGGTCCAACCCAGACGGTTGTCTTTCCTAAAGCTGATCTTTCCAGAAGATAACGATTATAATTCAACTTGCAGTCCCACCGAATTCAAGCAAAACTTCTCAAGCATCAAGGTTTAACTTGTTTTTTTACGGATCGAACAAATTTGTGCTTAATTTTCTGCCAGTTTTGGTTGCGTGTGAGAAAGACATTAGCCTACAAAAATACAATTTCTCCTAAATTTCCGAACCATTTTTATCGTTCCAGCTGAAGTTCCTCGCTGAGAATGTTTCTTATGAAGACACGCGTACAATTCGATTGGAAAACTTAAATACTTGTTTCGATCTAATTTTACCCCGGGAAACAAACCAATTTGTCTAAATAGAAGTAGAAAGTGATATTTCAGACAATTCCGTACGAATGGATTTTTGTTACGTCTGCTTCACTGCAGAAATTACTGAATTTGTTTGAGTGGATAAATTACCGTGGGATAACCGTTACCGAGAAGATGGAAATATCGGCTGTCCCCAGTTAGGAAACTTTCATAAAAATCCGTACTTTAGGCGACACTGTAGTTCATTGATATCAGTAGTGGTGTAGGTCAGAGTCGTAAAGGTCGCACCTAGTAGGACAAGGTTTTTCTCAACGAGAAGCATCTGACATATCCTGTCAAATGTCAGTGTCTGCTCGAGAATTCTCCGTCACGGTTAACTGTTGTTGGGCTCTTTCGCTACTTTTCTTCTTTCAAGTTACAGACTGGTTCTGATTTCATGGAGGATAGAAATGGCGTGCATGTCAGTGCGTCTAAGAACTGACCAATTCTCATTACCACTGATATATTTGATGGTCTGCGAACGAGTGTTATGTTGCATAAAAGAAGTGTTTTCTCTTACGCATCTCATAATTTTTTTAAATAAATACCCACAAGTACTGCCGAAATTATGGAGCTCACATCGCCGTGCAAAATGATACTCTAGTCTTTCTTCATACTCTTTATGACTTCTAATTCTACCCACGCTGCCAGCCAGTAGTGATGGTTGTGCACCAGTGCTGTAATGATCGTCCGGGGTAAACTGATTGCAATTCGGCTCCTGAAGCTGCAGCTTACCGGAAAGGCCGATGGGGTACAGTCCGACGAGGAACAGCAGGTACTCGTACACGAAAACTCGTATTACGAGGCAGTTTGTGGGTAAATTCGTGCGGGAGCAGTAAGATGGACCCCTAGTACGACCGGCAACTTCAGATTTATGCAAACAGCGATGCTGCCTTCCCCAAGAAAAGACAGGTTATAAAAGGCTGAATCCAAACCCGCACGTTCCGACCACCCAATATTTTATAGTGATGCCTGGTGCGCTGTATAATGCGGTGTAAATATTTTGCAAGTCGACTATACGGTGCTCCTCAGAAGGTGCCTCATGTGTGTCGTAGAATTGGGTTTCAGGATTCTGCTACTTAAGTTCTGCGTTAACTACCTTGGTCACCCCCCCCCACTAGCATTTCTAATCACGCATTAAAGTCAAAGTTCGGAGATGGGATGTCCAAGGTGCACCCTTATTTTCAGGCTACGCAGGAAAGTTGTTCCATCTTCCTCCACATGCATGCGAGTTGTGAAGCTTGGAATGTGGGAACCTCCTGGATAAGGAAGAAAGTGTCAGGCATTGAAAGCGAATAGAATATGCGGTTGACGGAAACTCGGGCAATGTGCTTACCTAATGAGCCCCAAGAAGGGCGAAACCGGTAGTGGGATATCGAAGATTTTTCAGCAACCCTGTGAGCAGTGTGCTACGTTTAGACAATAACGCATATCTCGTGTTCTAAAAGATGGCAACCGCCACGGTTACGACATCACTGCAAAAAAATAGTCAGCTGGCTGACCTAGTAAAGTTACAAGATGTTCAGATGGTTGCACCTTGTGCTGCAGTGCAACGAAACAAGAAGTTTGACGTAAACACGGTGTCGGATTCACAATTGCAGAGCACATGAATCACAGAATAATGGATGAAACAAAGTGTATTTAGAATGATGGTCATTCGATTTCCCCTATTGAGGACAAGGTTTGCCACTTCATCAGGTCCTACCCCACCGCAAAGCCAAAGTCATGTGAGAAGAACAAATTCTACGACTAACTGTATGACCTTATCAGATCTGCACCTCTAAGCGAAGCCTGAGAAGCCCAAAAGAAGATACCGGATCGAGTTGGAATCGGATCAATGAACGGCAACCGTGGAAGATTACTGACTATGTGCGCCACATTTCAACTGTCAATAACAATACAGGGATGACTTTCCTTACCACGTGGACTTACCTAGGGAGTAAGCACGGAGACCTAATCTACTGTATCATTGTACGACAAAGAGATCTCGGCAAAGTACTGATCAAAAAAGTGATGCGTGGAGCAATAAATCTACCAACTTTTCTGTAAATAATACAGATTACCTTCTGCTGCATGTTAAAGTGCACGTCATACTTGGACCAGGTGAAACCTCACTCAGGTAGGACGTAAGTAAACTGCAGACCCTGAAAATTGCATCGAAGGTTGCGATGGTGGATAGTCAACTCTTAAGCACGCCTGTGGAATCGAATACGAACGCATGTGCAGGTGGCCGCTGTAGATAGAACGGGACTGAAGGAAGAGCGGAGACAAGATTGGTTTGATTAGAATGAATCATCATTATCCACTTTAGTTCAAGAGGGAAATTTGGGGAATTTCAAAACAGTCCATGGTCCGGCGTATAAGATAACACAAGAGCTAATTAGAAGGGCTTCTAAAACACCATCAGAGTGGAAAAAGGAATGGTGGAACAAGCGAACTGAAGAGCCACAGCCGTACGCGGATCACTCTTTTCACAAATATTTTTTCACCGAGAGTCCAACATCCTCAGCTGAAAGAAGACAAAAAAGCGCGTGAGAGACCAAACAACCGCGAAGAACTTCTGGCAGTTTATGAACACCACTCTTCAGCATGACTCATCGGGCCAGGGAATGTGGATTTGATCTGCATATCCTACCTGCCCCAAAGCAAAATAAAGACGTACTTGGCTTACTTATCCACAATCGTAGAATCGCCGGCGCTTACAAGCCTGCTGTAAAACGAGAGGGCAGCAGGATTAGACGTCTCGGCCACGGAACTGCTGAAGCTGAAAGGACCGGTGCTGTAGAAGTCCTCCACGAACCCCTCCACCCGCTTTGAACAACCTGGGAGTTAGGAGTTATTTCGGAAGATGTTGATAACGTGACAGTAAATTCTGTGTATAAAGGAGAAGGAATCCGCTACTTAGTCGACGAGTTACTAGCATTCCAGCGAGCAACACTCCTGAAGAGGGTTAAATTTTTAGTCGGTCGGTGGGCGAATTACTTAACTTTCCCTGCAAGACAAGTTCAGGAGAAGTGTCCTGAATAGGATCGACCGATCAAATAGCTGTTGGTAGACATCAACAGAGCCGTCGACTTGTTTAACAGGGAAACACTGTGGGTCATCCTACGAAATCTTGGTTGCCCAAACACATTTGTCAACGTTATCAAATCTTTCACAATAGGGCGTAAGTCCTGATGCGGACCCGTGAAGGCAATCCGAAAAAGTCCAAAGTCGGTACCGGAGTGAAGTTAAGCTCTTTTCTTGCATCAGCCCCTTTCAATCTGTACATAACAATCCCCTGCGCACAGGCCTTCTGGTATTACAAAGGTAGTATACATATTCACTACCATTTAGCTGACTTTATTTAGCTCGGTGTTTTGTGGAGGAAACGCTGATAAGTCAGTCCCTATCCTGCTCTTTGCGGACTGATTCGTTTTATTTTCGTATTTCGAAGCAGAATAACAGCGGATCACTACTTCGTTCGGTAAAGCGTCACGTCTGGCTTTTATCAGATATTTACCAGCGTAAAACACCAAGTAATCAGCTAAACGCTTTTGAGATGGCGCTCCGCATCGATTTCAGCCAACAAGTTAGAACACAATCCACAGACTCGACACTTGGCAATGAAATAGGCGCAAGGATTACGAAGGCCAGCACCGCAGTTATTCGCCT
This sequence comes from Opisthorchis felineus, assembly GCA_004794785.1. Classification (NCBI taxonomy): domain Eukaryota; kingdom Metazoa; phylum Platyhelminthes; class Trematoda; order Opisthorchiida; family Opisthorchiidae; genus Opisthorchis; species Opisthorchis felineus. The sequence continues at coordinate 124,435 of SJOL01009108.1, forward strand.
TGGAATGCGCGGTTAGAGTGCGTAGATATCAGAACTGTAGAGTATCAGAGTGCTGTTCTGCACTCGCTACCGCAAGGCAGTGAGGCCGGACGACATACAGATGAATACTCGGATTTGACGATTGTAAACAGAAGAGTTCGACCCAGGTGTCAAACTACCATATCTTCCAAAGTGATGCACATTTTCCGAATGGAAACTGAAAATAAAAGTGCATCTGTTTGGTGAACTAAGAAAAGGAGATTGACGGGATCTTTAGTTGACCTCTTATGGCTTGTACAATGATTCACACCCTGATATTTACAAGATACGAATCGGAAATTGCTTGCGCTGCTGTGATTTAACCAGATAGCCTACGAAACACACTAACTGCCCCACTTCAAACCTTACGCCCATCCAACGGGTGACATGAGGACAGAATGCACGATGCTTTAGTGATTCTCGGTAACCGACAACAACTTTATTCTTCTGGTTGATTGCTCATCCAAGCGTTCTTCTCAAATACTTGAAAAAAGTCACCTAATTTAAGCTTTAGCGTGCAGATTTTGTATTTTCCATAGAAAAGTTTTTGAAAAGTTTTATCCACTAACCATAGCTTAAAGATAACGCACCTGATGCGTCGCCATAGTCTGTCCATAGGAGCCAAATTGACGATATTATATTACTATCCACGAAAGTTGCTCAATCCATGTTCGGAAAGTGACTTCTACTTCCAGTTTTGTTGAACATTTTTCATAACTTAACTGCCGGTATATCTTCAGGGTTCTGGTTTGCTGCTAATCAGTAATGCTCTACGAAGAACTGCTTCAGCACGATAAACCGCGCGCCGAAACTAGGAGACCTCGAAGAACTCCGCCACAAGTCGCTCCAGGTATGTATCGTGCGACCTATCAGGTTGATGCTGAGCTGTTGATATTACTGGAACATCACAGTAAAACCAAAAGTGACTGAGATTACAAAATTCCAGCAATCAATATGTCGCAAGAGTTGTCGTACAGAAAGACAGTGCAAGCTGCGTCAGATAATATCCCGAGGGCAAATTCACGGCAAAATAAGTGTACCAATTTGTTACGCCAATTAATCAGTTGTATTCGATTTATCTGCCAATTCACAAAGACCTACATAGCTACGGTCGATTGCCTTCTCACAAAATCATGAGGACACATAGTGTCCTGAGAATTTTTCAACACCTAATACTCGTTGGGTCTGCATGGGTGTGTGTGCGCGTATGTATATCCGTTGACCATCAATCAACTAATTTTGTGGGTTTTGAATCGATTTTCTCTGTTCACTTACCAATGTTCTTCATACGGATTTGCACTGGGCTACAAGGAACTCAAGGATTCCGCACACGTGCAGTACCAGCTCGGAGTTTCGCTCTCTGTATCTTTTTGAAGTACCATTAGGGCAGGTTCTAGCTGACAGTAGTGCGTAAGATGCACATGAGTTTTGCACTGAAGGTACGCTTTATTAATATTCTTACTTTGGGAATGTGCGCCAGGTATCCTTTGCTGGAAGATGACGATTTTTTATCTTACGGACCAATTGCAAGCTTCAAAAAAAATAGCTGAACACGGAATTTCTTTTCAAATGTTTCTTATCCGCAAAATCTGATCCAGGTGTTTTCCAGCTGGTTGTGTGCGGTGGCAAGCTGTAGTTGTCATCACGTTTTAGATATTTTTTCGTAGATTCGTTTCAGCTAAACTGTATCGTGTAAACCAGAATCTTCCTAAAAAGTAGGTTTTGTTCAGTTGTGGATGAGAAATATTCATGTCTGGTGCACTCACCTTATGTTCTCAAACTGCGTCGAAAACAGATGGTTTTTATACATTAAGTTCTGTGGCCAAATATTAATGATGACAGGCGAGTTGCCATCAGAATGAAAAACAGAACTAAATGAATTGCCAAACTGCCAGAGCGGTCGTCGATAGAATGCTTTTATAATATTGACCATTTATGGAGATTACTGCTAAGAATGTTGAAATAATTGGTCAAAATGTTTACCCTGATCTGCTCTTTTCCTCTTACAAAATGATGGCCACACCCAAAGAAGAGCGACTACACAACCACCACGTTTCCTGAGTCGGTCAAATGTGTGTGACACACTGAGTGGTGTCTGAGACCTTCAACATCCATTGTTGTTGCGCAAACCTTAGGCTCAGTCTCAAAGTCATACAACGAAGACTATTCATTTGAATTTTATGCCTCCATGCAGTATTTTCAGCTGGGTCTCTCGTTAACAACAGTAAGACTTGCAACTGAGTGTATTTCGTCAGGAGTATCGCAATTTAATCACGCAATAAACGGGTTCTGGCCTCGGGAGACTTCAATCTAGAACCTACTGATCTACTAGTCTTATATAGTAGAACTCTTTGGGTTTTGAAGTCTTTTATATGGCGCGATAAATGTCTTTGTAACCAAGCGTGTGCATATTTCGTGCGAAGCCTGGATGAATATACTACGGTAGTCCGTCAGCTTACTGGATGCAACCTGTTTTAAAGGTGGATATACCTACAGTTGAAGAATCCTCCATTATGGCATATAACACTTTGGGCTTGTATGCTTTCGTCAGAAACCGTGTGTTATTAAAACCTTACAGAAGCGGAACAAGATCCGTTCACCTCGCAGGTGGCCAACAATGTTTTGTCGATGTTGTAGCCCAATAAACTAATATGACTTCCGCCGCCCCACTCACTTAGTGTACCAACGTGTTTGCTGCATCCGCAAGGAATGTTCTAGATGCCACTGGAAACGGACGTTACTATGGTTACGTCCTTCTGTCACAACACTCGATCCTCAAGGGTAACCACATCTACTGGTCACCACACGCTGTGAATGAATTCTACTGCACTTCATTTCACGTAGGCTCAATGCTCACACAAGTTTGTTGCAAAGTTTTGAACTAAACAGTAACACTTTTCATCACAGTGATGCCTGGTTTTCACTGACTGCTCTCACAATTAGCAACTTCGCCGTGCGTAAACGTGTGGGGAAAAATGCCAGTTCATAAGTCAACCGAGTGAAACTTTGCAATATTATAGAGGAGTTGTCATCCTGCCCTCCTTATTCAAAGACTGTGGGACACTGCTTCCAGGAAATTTGGCACTTTGCAACAAACCAGTCAGTCAAACTGTAAAATCATTTGAGCACTCTTCTTTGAGAAAAATCCTTACAGTGTCTCTAATTCTGATTGGTGTATTTCTTGGTGAATTTATTCTATATACTGGAGTGAAGTATATAATCAGTACAATCACAACCCAGCCTGATCAACTAACTCAAAGTACAGGAGTTGTAACTTTTAGGACGCTGAGTAAGTGCAAAACATAAAACGCCCACCCCCACAAGCTTGACTATTTACGTGGCCCAACCTAATCAGTTGACCACTTTGTTTCCACTAAGATACTGTTAGACCATTAGGTATTATCTATAACCTGTGGTCATTGAAAGGGGTTCTAAAGTTCCCGGTTCCACCTGATAAACTCAGTCTGTGGAATTTCCACCATGCATTAGCAACCTTCATTTCCTAGAGTGTCTAATCCCTTCTGCAATTAGTTCGGAACTGGCACACTTAAGGAATATCATGAACGATAGTTTCAGCTGGCAGTCGGTTGAGTTCCACGCCAAAACTAAAACTTGTTTGCAGTTGAGAGCATTAGATGACTTCCATAGGATTTGGGTTCAGGTAAAACATAAGGCTGACAGAGTCTCGGGGACTGCGCATACGTGATGAGCCCCAAGAAGAGCGAAACCGGTTGTGAGCATTCGCAACTTTTTCACCAACCCTGTGGGTAATCTGTTTCGTCAATAAACTAGTACTCATTGGAACTTTCTGATTGCCTAGCTTGGCATTTTATAACCAGTTAAGGATGGGGAAGCGAACTTCACCTACTTAGGTTAGGATATCATCGCCTGTGAAATAGTTTGTTGTTTATCCCTTTTCCTGCCAGCACTTAACTCACTTCGGTGATCGCCTTTGATCAATCATCATCGCGTACAGCCATACTACTATTAGGATATGACCCACCAACTTATCAGTGAAAAAAATAAGGTTGTTAGGCGTTTTTTATTCTCTGCACTATTCACGTTAGTTCAAAAGTGCACGTATAATTACAGGCTTTGTGTAACACCACTCCTGTAGATGTTTTCCAAATGATTTCATCAAAGTACATTGAAATACTTTGTTAAACAAAGTTGTTTAAAAATTTGTAGTTTGAAAAATTTAGAATTTCGGTTGATTCACACTGGTAATATTCACTTAATACCAAAATGGGCACATCGTTTTGACCGCGAATTTTACACCTTCCATTTAAAGCATTTAGACAGACGTGTGAAGAGCCCACTGCGTGTGACTGGCATGCAAGCACATGTGGTTGTTTTAGGGGATTAAAGTTTATATAATGAAAGTCGCAAGATGACGCACAGACCATACTGTGACTATAGAACCCGAAGCATCTTCTATGGAAAGATATCATGAACTTTGGGCTAATTTTCGTCCAGCAGTTCAAGCAACCATCCTTCCTTACTGAATGTGCTGAATCGCATCATTCAGTATGGCAAGAAAAAGTAACTAATCGGCATTGCTAGTATATTCCATATACAGTACCTGATAGTAGAGACAAGAGCCTGTTGATCCTACCGATGAACTAACGAAACCTTGTCATTTTATTCACTCGAACCACAAAATTATGGAGGTTCCGCCCTGTAAATGAATCCATTCTGTGCTGAAAGGCCGAGAAGCACTGTACAACTGTTTTACCCTTATTAGGAATCATCAGCAGTGCGCATCTCACGGGCCCCTGACCTTCCGGCCAGTTCGACCATATCTCTGCAATCTACCGTCAGTCTGTAGGTAGGAATAATTTCACAAAATGAGTGAAACTTCCATCTGAGGGGTCGTCACTTGAGAAGGCAGTCAATATGTAACCACGTGATTTGGTTTCTGTTATTGAAGGATGAGCGGTGCTATATCCTTCCCAAGTGAAAGGTAATCACGGCGGTGGTCAGCCGCTCGTCAAGTGATCAAGCTACTAGCCGGAAGGTTGCGTGTTCAAAATTCCCTGAAGTTTCGTGAGATTTTTGGCATTGATGATTCCCAGTAAGAATAAAACAGCTGTACAGTGATTCTCAGCTTTTCAATATAAATTGGCTTCAATGACAGGACGAAATCTCCGTTGAAATTCACCAAACCTTCTCACACTATCAACAAATGAATGGTAATTAATGACAGCAGTTGCAGGAAAGGACTACCTATAACAGAATGATCGTATACCAAAGCGCCTTTATATCGGTTTTTAAAAAAGTTTTTTTTGGTAGAACAATCCTTGTGCTCTGGTCCATCCCACGGTCATCTTGCTGGGATATTAGAGCTGCCTGCAACAATTTCCGTGCAGACGGGTGTTTTACCCCATCAATTACCCCCTACTTTGAAGGGGAAAACGTTGTTTGAAAAATAATTCTGGAGCACACAGCGTTTAGTTTTACCCTGAGAACAGATATTTTTGGATCATCTACACAAATAATGTTTCATTTTTCTGAATGCTCCAGGGAGAATCAGTTTGCCATATGATGCGTCGGTTTGTCCGAGGCTTATATACTGCTCCAAGGTTTCACTGTTCAACTTACTTTAGCAAAAATATCCTAAAATGTGTGCGAGCCTGCCTGTAGGTCAACCTGGGTCGTAGTTAATTCCTAAGTCTTCAGCCTTGGCTTTTGATTACGAGGCTTAGTGGCAAGCCTGCATGAGAGTGCTTCTTTACCTAGAAGTTTCAAACGTGTCTAGAAAAGCAACAGGAATTTCAAAGTTGTTGGCAGTCTAAATCCTGGCTGTACCACCTTCGAGGGCATTCACCTTTCAGCTTTTGCAATGTATTACCAGTTCTGTCTAGCCCCAAATTAGAGACACCGTGTTTGCTGAACGGTAATTAAACAACCTAAACAACCCATCGATATTCATTTGTCAACAACAGAATAGGTGGCTTTTGAGACATTACAAAAATGTGGCTGGAAAGGTAAGGTTTTACCTCAAATTCATCATTCGGTATTTGTTAAACCAAAGGCGAATGTCTCACCTTCAGACAAAATTCGGGCTTTCTTCTTTGCAGGCTACCGGTTTAACCAGGCTTCTTCGAAAACAGTATGACTCACCCAAAACTGCCAACTAATTACTAATGGTCGTGACAAGTTTTGCTGCATTCCTAAACGAAATTTAATGTCACCACGACATTTTCCGCTGCACCAGACGGTCTTCTGCCAAAGTTTCCTTATTTTTCTGCAAAATTCTAATAAATTTCACTCAACAGCAGCTTTCTGCAGTTGCTAAACATAAAAACAGATGAGAGCACATTACATGTAATAATGCATATTGTTCAACTTTTGGAAAACCCATATTTGAGTTCAGTTTTCATGCTACAAAACTTTAGACATGTTTTTAAATACCTTTTCCTTCTACGTGCGCAACATAGTTATAAAATTATTCAATTGGACTGCAAACTTTCCAGTCATATGAGGAGTTTTGCGCCTAACGGAACCCATCAGTGAGCTTTCGGAAGGTCAGTTAATAATAATAATAATAATAATAAAAATAATGATAACAATATAATGTGTAAACTTCTACCGATTTTTCCATATTCTAATGAAACATTCTTCTGTCCATCCGGTTTACCTCTGAGCCCACCAATTAACTGCCATGAAGTCCTGGGCCAGATTGCATGACTCTTCAAACAAAACCATGTGACTATTCGCCAGAATTCAGGTGGTCTTAATAAATCAGCCAAGTCACACCTAACTATACCAAGTCTACACCTGGTTTTGTGATGGAACTTCCCCTCGTCACTATAAGCTTTATTTGTTAATTCTCATCCCAAGACATTTTTTATATCATGCCAATAAAAGTGGCGTTAAAAAAACCGCCAACCTACAGCTATTTAGCTTCCAAAGGGCAAAAATTAATCTGCTGTCAAGTAATTGGGTCTCAGATGAAGAGGCAGTTTTTACGCGCATGGTAATTTCATTTACATGGTACGCCTAAGACCCTACGTCTCTTCTTGGTGTAACATTGCATCGACCAACGGGTCGGTGCAGACATCATAGAAAGATAAAGAGAAATTGCTTGATGAGCTTCTTGTTGTCAAAGGTAGTGCAAACGGCCTTATATGGTGAACAATGTTTTGATTTGGAATACCTAGAGTAGATGCCTTGGACGTCCCTCTTGATCCCTCCAGTCTGTAATAAATCTTATAAATATGGACGATCACAGAATTTCCTCACAAAACTCATTTCTGATCAACTATTTTGACAAGTCGGAATCTTTGGAATCAAGTAATGGACTTGGATGAAATCTGGTTCTTGCATCGCTAAGATCTACTCCAAACTGAAGGCTTCGGATTGTTTTGAAACCTACATGTCTACTGAAGTTTCATTCTAGTCTTTTTATGATGACAAACTGTTGTCACCGCGAACCAGTTACTTGCCTTTTAAATGTGTCACACCTTGCAATTTTTAATGTCCGCTTGGTACACTGTCAAGCTGTGTCCTGTGTATGGGACAATCAGTTGGTTTTTTCTCACTTTAGTGTTGTGTTTTTATTCAAATTGTATCGGGTTACAATTTTTGCATTCTTCTGGCATGTTCTGTAACCACTAGAGTGAGTATACCCCATGAGTTAGCCACGCGGATGTGCTCACAGTTTCACCAAATTTACTTGGAGGCACTTTTTCATTGCTACGCCAGAACTGGTATCATTCATTAATGGACTTCAGGTCTGATATGCTTTTAGGAGAACTGTAGAGACCGTCTTTTTTATATTCAGAAAATATCAATGCCACTGGCAGAGCTGTCCAACATTTTCCGCGGGTTTTCCTAAATTGTCACCGTCCGCTGGGATGTTTGAAGGAAAAAAACTCGGTAAAAAATATGTTAGAATTGCAAACCAGTGCGCACCATTTCGCCCCATGCAACATCTTTCAAAAGTTGAATTTAAGATTTACTGGTCATTCAAGGAATTCCTACTGACCGTTTCCAGGAAAACTTCCTGTTTGTTGATACAGTAATGCCTTTAAGAGTGCCGTGGAGGTTAACGGCTAAACGCGTTTCTTGGAGATAGATATATATCTACAGAATTAGGATTAAAAATGCAGCTGAGAATCCTGGGTCTCACCTTCCCTAAGGTCCATCTTACATAACATGTTGCCGACTACTGATTGCCTTTACGTGAAAATCCGCGCATCTAGAATAAAGCTGCTTTTTTGGTAATTTTTTTCCGTATTAGTAGTATTTGTTGGCATCATAAACAATTAGGTGAACTTTTGGTGTGGTTCTTGACTGAGTCATCTTCAGACCTATCCAGATAATAGTCTGACTAACTGTCTGATTACGAGTGATTACACGCGATCCAAACCCCAACTCAGTCAAGTTTGCACACTGTTGATGGGCACTAGTAAGAACCAGTCCACTGCTCCCCCCCAGGTGTGGACTCACCAAAATAACTGTGCTGAGACAAAAGGGGGACTGTTCAAATATGAGCGGTGTGAACGTGAGTTCTACAAAACCGGCAACCACTTACAACAACAGATGATTAATCAGAGTGTTTGGTCGTCAATCTTTGCGCCGAATTTGATGGAGGAACCCCTCTTGTGGTCACGGTAATCTTTGTTTTATGTTGCCCAGACAACTGCAAAAAGTAAAACAGTGGTCTCTGTCACCCGTGATTCAAGGCTCCTAGAGAAATTCTTCGTTTCCCCTAGACTCCATAGTTAAAGTGTTGTGACGGTAACGTGGTAATCCACATGCTAGAAAAGCCGATAAACGAGATTCATTCAAGAGCAACCACATCTCCCGTGGATCATCTGAGCAATAATCATCTCGTGAAATATCACGATTTCCCGGTTATACCAAACACACATTTAAATCGCCTCCTTCCCGTATATTTGTTTAGTATTGTTCCTTTGAGGTAGCTCATCTACTTGTTTTTCTATAGAAGAACAATGCAGGCTTTCATCTGAAGTTATGCCTACGGCAAAGGCCAAAACGTCTGCTAGAAGCTTTCAGTGAGGATGAGGTGTTTAGAATCCAGCAGACCGCTTTGGAAGAAGCAACATTATGGCTTGCACAGATAATTTTTGGCAACCACTTACTGGTTATGTCTAGTCACTGTATCGAAATAAACTCAGTAATTTTTTATCAAGTTTTTATTCCGGAAGCTGTATTCGAGTCTTGTTTGGCAACTTAAAGGCCGTCAGTCTTCGCTAAATGAAAGCTGAAAAATTAAGTCCTGCTGTTCATGTCCCCAACTGCTTGCCCAGTTTTTTCCTGTGAGGGACACTTTGGGTTATTTATTTCTTTTTCATTTCAAAAGTTTCCTAATTTAACCATTTCGCACAATCTGCTTTTCCCAGGCGAGGTTCAACACGTTTGTTGCCCACCCCCGCCACTGTCTGCTATTCCTCTCCCTTAGTTGGAGCCTGCTAATTTTATTTTGTCACCCATGGTAAAATTTCAATCACGCTCGGTGTTACTGTCATTCTTGTGGCCTTATTTAGTTATTGTACTCAACGTTCGATTCCACTAACCACAAATTGACATACCAGTTTAGTCCAGTAAGATTATTGAGAACATCTGAGCGGCAGTAAACGTGGGCATCGATTCAATAGATTCCTACAAAAGTGTCCAGTCGGGTGGATGCACGTGACGAGAAAACCACAGAAATGACAAAGAATATATGGAGGTCGAGCGGGGGCAACCTTAGTCACAATTGTCTGAGTGTGTTCAGTACGATATAAAGAGCAAAGCGATACATAAATGTAACTAGCCAGCTGCTAAACTCTAGGCTTTAGCTCCAATCTGCACATTTAGAAGCACTTTGAAGACTGCAGTTTAAAACAATGTAACATCATACAGTTTTGCAGAGAGACTCACCGACGACTTAAGTTTACCTTAAACTTTAAACTGTAGAAATCTTCAACCGCAATTACATTACTTCCAGCTGTGAAAGAAGTTGCCTCCAGGCACCAAATGGGTTGTCACGTGAATCACTCGTTTACAAGCGGAATAATGGAAACACAAAATGTGTGCTCTTCTAAAAGCCTCTTTGGCACGCACAGAAGCCGTTTTCACGTAGAACTTCCTTGGAAGTTCTGCGCTCCTGCACCCCCTCTTTGCTTAAATTTAGGAGGTAGCGATTGTGACCATAACCCACACATAGAAATAAAGTTTCCAGGATCTATCAGGATATTTTCTACTGCAACGTTAGCGTTAAATACGCTTTTAATGCTTTTGACTGCAACGGGACCACCAAGAGGATGGAAAATGAAAGACTTCGTTGAACGGAGATATCAGGCAGCTCTTCCTACTTGAATTCTGTAAGACTATTGTGAAATCTGTTAGTCTGAAGAGTTGTTGCCTTCAAAACTGATATGATCTTTTCTGAGACTAGTCTCTACCGTATGGAATATGAACAGAGAAACTAGCAGTTTTTACCAATCTCATCTTGTTCCTCTTTCGTTTTTAAGCAAGATGCTGCTTGTCTTAGGCAAACTATTTGCCAAAAATGTGGTTTGAATTACTTTCCAGCCTACCGGAGAAATCACAAAAACTTTGCTGTGCTCCAAATCACCCAGAAAATCCCATTGGACGTTGTGGTTTATCCCATAATGAATTACTTTTCCCCGTCTGTTCAAATGGTAGAGGATATGTTTTTCTTCGGCTCTGGATTCATTCAATTTCTTCGATTCAGTTTAACCTAGAGAATTAACTGACCAGGTTATATCAGGAAACAGTCAAGTCTAAACTTTGATTTGTTTTTCTCGGATGAATAATATTTGGATTGTTCGTTTAGCGGGTACAGTACCGAAATTGCGGACATGCACAAAAGAGCAGGAAAAATCTTCCATGGGCAAAATTGGTGCCGTATTCGCACGGCCTCGAGATGGCTGGTTTATTTCGGACGTTGCTTCTCACACGTCAGTGACGTGTGCAGCACTGGGTCTCACTAATACCGAACCTGTTTTGCACGTCGGATCTGTCCTTGGCATATGCTACCAAGAACTACACAGCTAAACAACTAAATTGGTTATTGAGTGCAAAATAGCACTAGCAAACCGTATGTGACACGGTCCTTCAGGGGGCCTTATTGCAGACCAACTGGGTGATGATATAAGGGAGCAACTACGTCGTAATGTCGGCGACCAAAACTTGAGTTTGATTCATTGGGGTCTGTCTATCATTCGTAAAAACGGTATGATAGTGCACCAATCAAAAATGCAAGTAGCCAGAGTAAACTTAAGTGATTTGATAGATAGAAGCTGTTTAACAAAATTAATCGGTTTGTGCTATGTCCAATTCGACCACTCACGGATGTGAACTACTTCAGTGGGTACTGCTTAACTGTGGAAGCACTAGATAAGGAAATCGACTCCTCTTGACAGATAACACATGTAATCCACTAGGTACTATATGTAAAGTGCGACGGTTATAGCACATCTGAAGAGTGCTCGCAAGCCCAAAGGATGACTAACCAACCTAGCTGACTACGTTTAGGTTTTCATAGTTGCTGGTTTCTCACTCTAAACACTGTCGAAGCATTTGACAACTCTTCAGGCGACTCATCATTAGCTGGATCCCTATACCAAAGTTTGCATTTTTGGTGACGGTTAGATGTTCGGACCGAAGAAAAGTTTGGATTCATAGCAAAAAATTAAGAACCGGTCGAAAGCACCACCCAGTAAGCTGAGGTTTCACGTAGTCTGAGTAGAAAACCTTTATCGTACATAGGCTGTACATAGGCTGCAGAACATCTCAACCATGAATAGTACTACTGTGTATGTTGTCCATAAACGTGCATATGTGAATGACTATTGTTTGATGAATGATTTGCTGGTGGGCAATGGACCGCTGCGCGCATATGAACAACCACAGCCGGGTTGGGCTGGGCAAAGTAAGGTACCGCGTGCAAAGCCCTGTCTTTGGTGCATACCTGAAGGAACAGCATAAGCGGGCAAACATGCATTGCCACACTGCAAACCATCTATGGTCTAGGAATGCGTGAGCAAGTTTCCCGTCATTATGATTCTTTGATTAGCCATCTCACTCCAAGAGGGCCAGTGTTATTCGACCATGTGTATCTAACTATTGAATTACCACGCACTAAAGCATAGAAACCGTGGAGCATGAAGATTTTAATATAATTGTCTTTACTGCATCCAAACAAAGATCAGTTCTTTAGAAACGTCAGACAGAGCTTATGATGCCTTAACGGTGTGGACTCTAACTTGACTACAGCGTGTCATAATGCTGTGAAGCCAAGCTCATCCACATTCTCAACTCTAGCGTGTCTTGGTGCTGCATTCTGAGGAAATTTATTGCAGCCTTCTAACGGTGCATTTTGCTTTTATGACTTACCTTTTCTTTGATGAAACCTGAGACATACACTGTAGCGCAGGTTTAATGATAATTACTTTTACTCACACAAGGCATACGGAAACGACCGACTGGATGAATCACGTGACAAGCCCTAATTTACGTGGTCAATAGACTGGCTCCTGTAGAAGACGGGATTTCACTTATAAACTCTGTTCAGGTTAGTCACGAATGACTGTAACAGGAGACTGCCCAACTAGAGGGCCGCAGAAAGTCCGAAAGTAATAACGGGGGAGTCCGCCCTTCCTTCATCCAAAACAAGGCTGCGTGAACTGCTTTAAATGCAATATAAAACACACTAATCTCCTCGAGACAGTTGCTGGGACTATTTGTTATCTAACAGGCAGGTTAAAACAATGTCAGAACTCGTAAAACCTTGCTACTCAGATGAAAAACATCATAGTTTAAAGCCCAGTTGGTTTTGGACTGGGGCAGAAATGAATAGAAACTGTTGGTTGTTGGGCCAGACTAAGAATTTTACTGGATTACTTTCTAAAATATCGCCATCGACGACTGAATCAAGCTTATTTTCTTCAGGTTGTCAAATGGAAATGTACCCTTCTCGAATGTACAATGGGATGTGTTAAAAAGCAAAGAATTTCAACACGTTCTAAGACGGTTTATTAGAAAAGACATCTTTGTGGCTCAGCAAGTAACAGTAGCATGCATTTTTCCAAAAATGAGTTAATTCAAGCAGCAGATCTTTTATCGTGCGTTCAAAATTTAGGTGAGAACAAAAACTGATAGCTCACGGAAGGGGAACAGGAAGAATGATCCATAAGATCAGAATGTCCCGAACAATAACCTTTTTGCACCAAAACGCAGTATGCAATGTAAATGAGTTTAAGTGTATTCCAATTTGTTTAAGGGGAACTTCAAATAGTTCACCACCACTGGTATTTTGACGAGCAAACTAACCGGCTCATTGTGCCCATTCTGAGTGATCAGAATGTGTTTGATTCAACCATCCTGCATCGTAACTGCCCTTAAAGAGGTGATAAGAAAATAGGCTGTTTGTTGGCCTGCCGATGCACACAGCTGTGGTTGCATCCTATTTTATTTGACCAAAACTGAAACGAGTAATTAGTTGAGGTTCACAGGGAAAATTCAATATTTTGGGGCACATACATCGTTTAGGACTACCTGGTTGACCTAATGAAATAACGAGGAAAGTCCACAGTCTGATGAACAGGCTTCAGTGCATTCCATTTAGTAAGCCTTTTACCGACTCAGACGTAATGCCTACTTGATCATTCTAAGTAGACCTTTATACTCTATTAATACTTGCGATGTGGTTTCTTGATTCACAGTTACAAATGTATTTTCCGTCGATTTGCTGCGGCAAGGTCAATTTTGGAAGGCAAGCTACTTAATCCTCAACCAAGAAAATTGCCACGTCCAACAACAAGTGTGTCGTCCTTGTGAGATATCTTAAGGTGAACGTCCTAAAGTTTGCGTAGGTTTGTTGATCGTTAGGTCTGGTAGAAGAAATAATGGTAGAAGAAATATTGTGAAAAGGCTTCCGTCATATCTGGTGACTAGATGCGAGTTTCTTCCCTTTAGTCCTACGCATAATTTAGCCTGAAAACTGGACTACTATTTTAAAAAAGCCCTTTGTGCTTTTAGAAGTTCATTACAGAAACTACGAGAGTTAGCTTTCAGGATAGTGAGTGTGATAAACAGAGGAGTGCCTCTTATTGGTCCACTTTAAAAACACTTCCCAATCTTGGGAAATGACGCGACGTTGCAGAAAGCTCTCGAAGTCAGATATGCATCTTTTCTTTCGTACACAGTACTCACAAATAACGATGTTAAGGATTTTATCACGTCCTCACAGCACAAATGGAGAACAACTTACATTCTACCTGTTACCCATTCGATGTTAGAGAAATAATTAATGTCCATTGAAAAAGGTCACACATAATGTACACCGCCAAATGCTCAAAAGTTTTTCCTACAAGCGATTAACCGGGAACACCTTGAAGCTATTTTCGTATTCAAATCTGCATAGTCTTGAATGTGCAAATTCACGAAGTTTTCCTCTACACTATCTTCCTTGTAAAAATATTTGGTTTTCTGTCGTTGTTTCACAACGTGTGAAAACTTCATTCTCGCTGATGAGATTTTAAAAGGCTCCACCCTCCAATTTTGACCAAATGGCTTTACTCGTCCGTGTGAAACCACGTACTCTCCTTCATTCTTAGTGACCTTTCTAGTCACCTTCACACGTGACATGACCTTGTAGCCCTTCCCAAATGTATCATCCTTTATGTCTCAGGGGTAGTTAATAAGCCGCCACTAGAATGCCTGTGCACAAGACGTCGCACATTCTAAACTCGGCGTTTCTGAGTCGTTAGTGCCATGTTAAGACGTGCAGTAAGCACAAACTGGTACGTTTCGTCCCATAGCTTTTGCGGAACAAACTTTCTCGTCACTACGTAAGGTAGTTTTGAGGTCGACACAGGTCTTGCTTCACGAATGATAAATAGGCAGTCTGAAGCCACTAAGTATGTCAAGGAAAGTCTGTCGACACCATAAAGCCAGTGAGATTAAAAGATATTCTAACAACCCTGCCACCGGTGTGTATGTCACAATTCATCCAAAACTAGCACGTAATACCGTTTTAATTGGATAGACGCACCCCATTGTTGATTTTGTTAACTAGTTTTCTTTGTTAATGATGTGTGTGTAATTCAAGAAAACGCTTGCATGATCACCAGTCACTACCGTAGATATTCATTTTGATACAAAACTCCTGCTGATCAGAGGGCTTCCTCAGAATAGGAGGGTGTTATGGAGTTAGCAGTCATTCAAGTATACTGCCACCCATTGTAAGACGTAAACAGTCGGCAGGAGCTCACGTAAGTTTTGATTGCCCTGTAATCCGTGACCGGGAGGATCCAGTGGCACCGGCTAAAACTGGGGGATTTCTAGTATTGCATCCCAACTACGTGCTAAATTTATCAATCTAAGCTGGCCCTAAAAATATATGGCTTCTTAGTTTCGGAGACCAAAAATGGCATATTCTGATGCAGTGGCTCGATAATTTTTGACGGTGGCAATCGCCGACTCCGAAAACAATGGGTTCTTGTTCTTATGTGAAGCAGTTCTTTTGGAAGTTAATAGGAGGTGACCAGTTAAATGTGTGGTGTTGTAGGCTTTATTTAGTTGCCAAATTTTGTCATTTCCTTCTTGGAGTGTTCAGAAATGGAACAGATGCTTGGGCTACTATCCTGCAAGTTGAAACAAATTTACAGTCAACGGGCCGAAAACTACGTTCTTTGTGGGTAGAAGCAGAGTGTTTGACTGAAGTTTTGTGGGCGCAACATCTTTTGAGGCATTGAATATCCTGGTAACCTTAAACGATACATATTACACAGTGCCACTGACTTCTAGCCAATTCATTTTCATGGGAACCAATTTTTTCGACTGACTATTTATTTCATGGAGTGGTTACTTGACTGAGCGATTTAGCCACTGTAGTTTTCCTTGGACAGGAGTGTAATGCTACATTGTGATGAGAATCCCACATAAGTATTCGCATTCAAGGCGCCTGCTGAATTTTCTTTGTTTATTCCGCGGTTTCATTCAGGTTGATTCGCTCCAGTCGAGCACAGCTGTATTAATTTTCAAGCACTCAGATCACACCAAATTTCATCAAAACACAAAAACTCATAATGTAACTGGGCGTCCGGCTTTACAGCCATCATAACTCTACGGACTGACAACTTAGGCCAAATTGAGTTTCTCATTTATAGTGTCAAGCACTAAACCAAATCACTAAAAGTTCGGAGACTACGCGTTGTTCTGCCAACGCGAACTGACGAAACTGGTGGTGCGCTATGAGTACGCTTTCTTCAACAAGACCATTTATGCGCAGGCAAGGAAGAACCGTAACCCAGAAACCATTTATTACAAACGACACAACGTTTCTGACACAACAGTTCTCATTGGTATTGTTTAAAACGAAAAGTTAATTTCCTGTACTGGTTTCGTGTATATTCCTG
>SJOL01009108.1:160075-194521 GCA_004794785.1 Opisthorchis felineus
CGATTGACATCCGTACGTGGACGAAAATCAATCGCAAACATGGGGAACATTCAACTTATATTTAACATCCTGTCTAGATTCCGCGTTTGGCTGGCATCTGCCATCTAAGATCACCATATATCAAGTTCACGTGGGTGTTTGTTACATAAAACACTTATTTCCAAACACTACAGTTTACCATTCCTTTATCTGTAAATGCGAATTCCGATTTGGCGCCGTAAGTGACACCACGTGCACTTAGTTCAAATTTATTTCAATTGTTTTTTTCGGTTCAAAAATGAAATCTGACTCCACGTCCACTTTCCCACAGACTTCAACAAGGATTTTTTATTCTCTAATTTAATCACAAATCCACTTCAGGTAAACCATTTAACATGGTTCATTTTCTACCTCTGTCTATCCAATCAAATTTCATTGTTCTATCCTGGCTCCAAACCACGTTGATTTTAAATGCTAACCATGCCCATACGTATACATTTTAGCCCGAAAAAGAACGTATAGTCGTCGTCAGTTTTTGGCTCATATTCATGACATCGTCATAAATTCTGATTTGTAGGTCATTCGCCGGGTGAGCTGCTAAAAAAATATGTTCCGCACAATTTCGTTTGCCAATCACCTGTTTTCATGCTTACCTTGACAGAGCCGAGCTCCTGTCGAAACTCCTGGGGAAGTGCTTCGGACCTTAACCGATTCGGACGCGAACTATCATCACGGGAAGTAGACAACGATCATGAGAGTTCCAACCGATCCAGAACAAAACGTGTGCGTATACGGTCTCGAAGAGATTTCCACAGCTATGACATTTCCACAGATACAAAAAGTGCCTCTCGACTACGAAAAATTACAGGCCCCTGGTTTCAACGATTATGTGGCTGTGTACGGTCCTCTCGATTTCGGAAGAAGGATCTTCATTAATTTGTCAATTTTCTAACCTTTCGCCTCACTGTATAGTAAACATTCTGAAGGGTGACCTATTTTTCCTTTAAGTTTGAAATTCCAAATTTGTGTAAATAAAACGAGGATGATAATTTTTCTCCGCCAATGGCCCCCATTTCACATATTATACATTCATTATTCTTACACACACAACAAACTTGTAGACCGATCGGACATGTCTAAGTCATTTTCGAATTGAAACCTTTCGAACGATTTCGACAATTTTTGCAACGATTTTTCAAACAGAAGAGAAGCATTCACTTTTTCTCCTCTCATTTATTATTCTCAACACTGACTTAGAACCGATCGGTTTATCTGCTTGTTTCTTCTGGACCCAACATATGTAGATTTTGTCACTGTAAATAACTTGTGTGGTCTTTTCTACGGAATGGCATTTTTCTAACACGTAATCAGCACATAAACAGGCAGCTGTATTTACTTGCTACTTGCCGTCTTTTTTCTTTTGTGTAATCCGATGACCCGGGAGAGTGGGAGGAGCAACTGCTTTGATTTACACCGTTAGGTATGGTTTTGCTGCCACGGTCTAGTCATATTTGCTTAATGTTATCTTCTTCTAATCAAAACCGCTTAGGTGGCCATTTGTATCTTTGATACGACTTCAAGTGGCATAAATAAACGCACAACAAACTGGAGTGCTAATTCAGCCAAGTGTGACTGTCAGCGGCCACATTTACTATTTTTACTAAACTAAAAGAAATGGACGCAAAGTACTTCCTCACCCGTTTGTTCCGACTGCCAAATCCTTGGGTCTGATAGGTCCATTGTGAACGCTGTTCACGGTGTCCGCAGCAAATCACCTAGGGGAGAATATCTGTTGTGTCATTTGACCTGGTAGAGAGCTTAGAATATGGTTAAAGGTTCCCATCAGTCTACTGTCACCATCTTTCAAGTGGATCAACAGCCTCTAGCCAGTGGTCTATAGCCATTGCCTCCAAGATGAAAGAGACGTCCACACCGTCCTTACCGACTAAGCGTTTACTTACATCCCTTTTTACTTTCCGCTACCCATTATCAATGCGCACCTCAAATTGGGCATGGTCTCACAGATGGAGATATATAGTATAGGTGATCTCCAAAAAATATCAAAGAAGTACCTACGTGAGCTAAGACATCCAAAGAAGTAGGAAGCTGAAGTTATGAGACAAATGTGGCTGTAGGCTTGATATATCCAAAGCCCGAGATCCAATTCTTAATAATTTTATCCAAAGTGAAAGCTGAACACAGCACTTCATATCTAAGGGAGAATTTTTTTACTATATAGAGCATTGCTATAATGAGATCGAGAAGCAGGACGATTTTCTTGAAATGAACTGTCCCTTTTGGAACTTGGATTCTCATGGTGTGTGTATATTTTGGTCGTATCAGCAACGAATAAATTCTTGGTTTCTTCAACGTACTAAAGCAGTTACTTTCAGTACAACAAGAGGCAGACTAGTTCCCCGTGTGTACTTAGTTTTATCATTCAAAGCGGAATCCTTCTAATTAATTGGATAAGATGACGCATGCTAGTGGTGATGTGTTTCACACTTGTTTACACTTTTCAAAAGATAAGAGTTTTTTAATTTAATAAAATACTCTAGCCTTCCGCATACGTGTGAAATAGCACCTCTAACGGGCGTTTTGGTCTCATCAATCATTCGCCATCTTAACAGACTGAACTTACGTGAAAAACATTATCAAAAAATTAGTAGTCTACAAGCAGCAACGAGCACTGCTGAATGAGGTGGTTATCTGCTCATACCAAGTGAGTAGAAATAAATATAACTATGTATATAAATAACAAAGTATAATTAAACAGTTAGTTAATAAGTAGCAAAACTGCTTGCATTATTTGGGAATCGTGCCGCTTCACAGTCAAAGCAAAAATTTTTAGGGCAACTCGCTACAACCTTCCGCGTAGAATAAGAATTGAGCTGATTTTTTGGAGGAACCACATTAGTTTAGAATGATATTGGGACATACGGGTCAACATGCGGTAGTTTAGTTTTACTGGTTCTGTGAGCAAACTTTCCTTGGCAAGCAGCCGAATCCTCCGTGAGGCCATGAGTCGTACTGGCTAACGTTGACTGAAGATGAAAAGTCATCCGATCTACAGTCAGCTAACACGCCTAAGATACCCGCATTGTAGTAGGTTGCCACTGTTCAGCGTGGTTACAACGCAGCAGAATCCATTGTGGAAATAAGGGCATATTTGCCGCCTCTAATACATTTATTAACCGAATAAGGCGTTTCAGTACACGATGTTCAGTGACTTTTACAAAGTCCCCGTAAAATTACTCATCTTAAAGTTAACGAATGCTTGTAAACGGCTTAAACAATAAAATATTAATACTCTGACCTACTTTATGTAGAAACCTAACGGCGAAAGAAGCAGGCCTTGACCTTTGTCACAAGAAGTGTGCACCCCAATGGACATCAAGGGAGCAACAAATGGAGGCAGTTACGACGGTCACATCGTTCAGCCTTCATCCGTCATCCATAATGTCAGTTAAAACTGACAGTTCCAATATCTAGAAACTAGCAATTAAGCATTTGGTCCCTAGGGTGACGCACACGAAAGCAGTCTGAGGTAGCCCCGCAACATCGCTCCGCTACACCCACTTTCTTTGGAGGCAAAGCTAACTGCAACAAAGCAAAAGCGCATACCAGTTTGATGCGTTGTTATGTTGTCTTTGGATTTTTAGTTTTTTAATATATATAAAACCGCTTTTAAAATCATTGTGCTTTATTCTGTGCGTAGGTTGCATGATATAGCCAAAAACCCTCAATTGTACCCGGTCTTGACGGAAGACCCAAATGAATCCAGCTGAATCGCTCGTTTATTGTGGCCTCCTTCATATAGATTTTTAGACAATTTCATCTAACTGACAGAGAGAAATGCCGTATTATCATAAGAAAGCTACAGTTTCACCACAGTTGAATGTACCACACTTGAAAAGATGCTTCTTCGCCACATATTCGCGTTCTTTTTTCGGCATTCGAGATGAACACTGATAACGGTAAGTGATTCTACCTCCATCTAACGTGCTCTGAAAGGATACTGTTGTGTAACTCATTCCGTTGCTGAGTAGGTGGGATCATCTTACAGTAAAGTACAGGATAACCAATTCTGTGATTTGATTTCGCGCCGATTTAGCTATCACTGCCAACAAATCCTTCGGGAAAATTTGTGGACTAGTAAGAATGCACAATCTCAAACTGAGACTGTAACAGGATAAATTGTGACCATGTCGACTACATGAAGTTCAAGCTATACGTTTGATGGGGCAGCAATATATCTCATCAACTTTTGGCCTTTTTTATTTAACCTTTGCAATACGGAATTCGATCACTGTCCAGCAGGTTTCACCATTCCATTTGGGAATATTTCTTTAGCAAACGAGGATAATTTCAAAACAGGTAAGGCAACCGATGTAAAACTGGTGGTGCAAGATTCACGAAAGCATTTTGTCCATTAAATATGGGGCAGTTTTGAATACAACGTTTTTGATATTTTTTCAACCGTGACATACATAGTAGTAACAGCGCTATCAGTTAATTACCGTTCGAATTCGGTTCAAAGTCTGCTGACCAAGTGGTACAGTATTTTGAAATATACAACTGAGGACCAACGCAGGCGAAGCCCATCAGCCGGAAATGCCCATTTCAGTGCCCATTGGGCACTGAATGCAAACAACGGCTGTCTGAGATGAGCAACTACAGCACCAGTTAGGAGTTGAGCCGATCACCGTCGCAAGAATTCAAATTTCACTTGCTCAGATCAAAATGATAACCCCACGGGTTTTCCGTCTATGAATAACATCCCAGTAATTTTGCTTAGTAAAATGGGATTTTCAGGAACACACTGAGGCATTTTTCATGACTGACATCCGGAAACACGAATGAATAGTTGTTATGTGAGCACCAAATTCCGTTTGTAGAAACAAACGGACCACACTTTGTAGTCAGTATGGTAGCAAGACGCCCTTTTTGTCACTTCTTATGGTGAGAGCAAACTGGCTCTGAAACGTTTTCAGTTGATGAATTCTGCACATAATACTTCATCAGAGGATCAACCATTTGGTTCAGATTTTCGGGGCGAGTCTTCTACTGAAATTACCATGGTTTTGGAAGGCAAACAAATAATCTTTCATTTTCATGGGTTCATTTTTCTTTCAGTTGCGTCACGTTTGAGTTTCTGAGGGGTTCTAGAAAGCAATTCGGTTCTATTTGCGGTAAGTGGACACCTACCTTGTGACAGCTGAAACGTATTTTTATCATTTATTATTCATAATTAGTGTCCCCGGGTTTTTATCACATTCGTTAAAAAGTCACTTTGGAGCAGTGGTCTGTTTGTTCCTTTGTAAAAATGGAGACCGAGATAACATTGTTAAGTTCTGATTGCCTTAGACTAACCTGGAATCTCGCTAACGAATGGATCAGCAGTTGTTTACCATTATTGGGATGTAAACCTGTAATTCACGCAAGAAGATGTACACAGAGTAGCCATAGGCATCCACTAGGAATTTTTGAGTGAAAATAAATTGGGTTCATCGTATTCATCGGTCAAAATTACCACGGACAGAATTTTTTATTCAGAAGGAGCTAAATCTTGATTCAGTCAGGCAGGCAACAGATAATACTTACTGGAAGGCCATAGATGGCACTCTGGGTGTGCTCACCGAGTAGGGCAAAAAGTGCTTTAAAATCATGTGTTAAAAAATACACTTTGATTCTTGCGCTTTATTTCTGCTCCTGGTAGGGTTTATTACCGTACAAGTTGAAGAATTTAATGATAAGTCGTATTTTGGTTGAAGGCTTACGAAGGGAGGAATCTTGTGTAAATAACATTCCCCTTCTGTCCGTTCCTCTGGCATTATGCATTATAGCCACAAGCGCCTGTGAGCCTTGTGCTATACGAATTAGCTATAATAATGAAGATATCTAAAGCCGTCCAGCAGCTTTCTACACAAGGCGACAAAATCGAACTGGCGCCATGTTTTCATGAACCACTTTCGTAATCTAAAACTTCCGCAGGGCTACCTGAACAAAGCAAACTCATTTAGGGTTGCAAGACTTTAAACTTTTGCGAACGTTTATGAAGTACACAAGTCGTCTCCAACATATATATATATAGTCGCGATTAATTTACATGACTACTCTGATGTTTCGTTTCCGCTTAGCAGCTCATTTGCAGAACATGCCTGCTTTTTGTTTGACGATCACATGTCTAACAACCAATCAAATGGAAGAACATGATCAAAGATTATTTTATATATTTATTTGACATCACCTCGCCTAGTTCTAGGTTCCTAGCCAAAAAAATTGCACTTTAACGATGCTCGAATTTTCATGATGATATAAAACCGAGCACACTTCTGTTGTTCTTGTGGCTTGAGTACATCAAAAGATACAAAAAGAGACAAGAAATCTCATTGGCTTGAAAGTCTTAGTGGCTTTTCCATGGGACCAAGACTGCCTCCTCATTTTATCAATCTCCTTGCAAATATTATGTTCAGACTAGACGTGGATAATTGCATCTAAAATCGAATTACACTAGTCACCTATCTGCCCAGTCTATCGTATTTCGTGTTCCGAATTCTATCAGCGCATCCAGTAAACAATACAACAGGAGTGATGGACTAAAAAACTGATGGAGTGTTTTGCCGTAACTAAGACAGCAGCATGCGTAATCCCAATTTTTCTCGCCTGGAGCTGTGCCAGAGTGAAAACCGCACGATCTGGGAAGAGCTTAACCTTAAAGAGTGTGCACTAGGTTTGTGTTTAGGTGAGCCTGATCCAATTTGCTGTAACGTCTTTCTAACAGAAACAAAAATATGATTTTTTACAGTCCGTGGTGCAGCGTGTTGTTCTGTATTTAATAAAAGATCCTATATGAGCTGCTGCCAAATCGCCAAGGTACATTTTCGAGTTTTTAAATAGGTAGAACAACATTTACAGGCTTA
Source organism: Opisthorchis felineus (assembly GCA_004794785.1). Classification (NCBI taxonomy): domain Eukaryota; kingdom Metazoa; phylum Platyhelminthes; class Trematoda; order Opisthorchiida; family Opisthorchiidae; genus Opisthorchis; species Opisthorchis felineus. Next base: position 166,978 of record SJOL01009108.1, read on the forward strand.
CTGCTGATTCGAATTTTGGTTCAGATTTCCAGCTGAACAAACATGATTCGCAAACAAATGGTCAAGTCTGACTATGCGGTGGTTAACCTACGAGGGGAAACCAGGCTGTTCGTAGTAAGTTTCCGGATATACTTCCTCCAGAAAGCTGAATGACGGAGCTCCGTTCTGCCTCTATGCTTGAATACTAAGGTTTAAATCACACAACTGGGTGACCTGTCCATTGAAAAGGTTTAGAAATGTTTTGAGCAGTATTTTTGAAGTTTTGTTGTGACCTTTTTGGAATGTTCAAATAACGAAAAATGCAAGTAAATCCTGACGCACTGGGTCTGATAACATCTGATTTAACAAACTGTAGGTGCCATAAAAAGCAGCGCACGATCTCCTTCAAACGTCCAGTTTATATGACAAAACTGAGTGCGAATATGACCTATCTTGTCCGCTGAACCGACCATAATGGCCAGCTATATATACCACCTGCTTTGCTTCACAGAGCAAAAGTATGTGAAAGCAGATTTATATCCAATACCGCCAAGTTGGTCATGCCAACTAATTGTATCTCCTCACGCCAATTCACACTCCATATCCACTCCAAAGATTTTCCACTAAATCCCATAAAGGTATACGCCGAAGTAGCTCAGCACACTTTTATTATACTATAATAGTTCATCTTCTCAGAAACATCCTGTACATTCACTTCAGCCAAAGTATGAACATGACACTGGCGAAAAAACTGTGGAGAAGTGGGGCGCAACTGGTGCGTAATGAAGCGTGAGAATTGCATCTAAACGAGGTAAGTGATAAGGACGAGGCATGCAGCTGAGTACTATGCCGTTTTCGAGCGATTTAAAGTATGCAAGGGGACACCCAGGTTGGATGCGTTGCAAAATGTTTTCTCAAAGACCTCAGCCTTATATCCTCTAGAGCAGGGAACTATATCAGTGAATTATCCTAACGCCGACAACCCTCCGCTAGCATTCGTAAACCGAGCTAACACAATCAACCACATTCAACAGATTTATTCCATTGATTCTATTGAAGTTGATATTTATAGATTCGATTTTGCCTAAAATCACTAAGCGAGGATTTTTGTAGATTCCTCATAAGTGCTGCGGATTTTTCAAAATTATTTTCGTTCACTTTTGGCCCAATTAATCGTGTCTGATATTTCGCGAGGTTTTTCAGGAACCGTTGTGTGTTCCCTTAGCTGAACTAAGCAATATGCTATCAGACTTTTGGTCCCGATTGGGGGACCATCAATAATGTGCGTTAATGGTTTTTTAGGTGTTGTTGGCAAAACATTTTGAGACTAATTGGCAAGCTCGGCCGAAAGGCCACCAAATTTAGTTGGGTTCTACTTCGGTGTCTCGTGTGATTCTGTCGTACATCTTTCTCTGCCTTTGAGTAAAGTCTTCCATGCAACCTTTAAAAAGTTTTCAAACAATAGGTATGAACATGACGTACATATCATAAGGTTACTGAAAACCCTTCGACAACCTGACCGCGATATCTTGAATATTGTACTAATGAAACGTGATGCAGCATTTGCGCAGTTGAAGCAGACCATCATAGGCGAGAGATTCAGCTAGGTTTCAGATGAGTTGCCCGTGAAAACCAAATTGGTATGCAAATGAGTACTCGTCGAATTTCGTGCAATTTGGCATCATGTAAAATGTGAATTTGACGGAAACTGGGGACTAGGCCTACCTGACGAGCACTAAGAAAGGCGAAACCAGTCGTGGGCTGTCAAGGAGCATTCAGCGACCTTTTGAGTAGTTTAATTTGTGAAAATATATTGTGATACCCCGAATGTCGTATCAAGTGAAACACAAGGCCCTCTGTATCTGCGCGTTCAGTTGACAAGCATCGTAAATGAGAAATTCATTTGAGATATAGGTGACTGTTCCGTGAAAATCAAATTGATATGCAAATGAGTGTATTTGTCAAAAAACATAAGTAGCTCAAAGAAAGAAAAATTTCACGGGATACTTGAAACTTTCGTGTGATAAGTGGCCACTCGAGCAGCCAGTCAATATGTGACAACATTATATGTTTTCCGTGATTGGAAGATGAGTGGCGCTATGTCCTATCTAAGTGAGAGCTAATTACACCGCTGATCAGCCAGTCTTAACCAAACGCTCAAGTGTCCAACACCCTGGTGATTTGTGAGATGAGCACCGCTGGGGATTCGCAACATGGATTAAACCGCTGTACAGTTCTTTTCGGCTTTTCAGCACAGACGGCTTCACTGACAGGACGAATTATCTTCACGTCACTTTCGAAGTAGACGTTTTTGCAAATTTTTCACGTATTTCTACATTTCCCGAAAGATGGTTGATCGACTGGCTCAAATTAGTCCCTGTGTTGCACAGAGTTCTTCTTATCAGTTAATTTTATGAACACACTCCTTGCTTTACTAGAAACTTTGAGAATTGCTTATCTGTGCTATTAATCCTACTCAAGAGAATCTAATTTTCAGGACTCCTCCCCCTCCGGCACTCGCGCAGAACCTGATTAGAAGCTCAGAGTAGCTGGTTTCTGCTAGTGAGCTGTCTTCCTTCCGTTATGCTACGCATCCAAATTTTTACACCACGATACTCAAGGTCTACCAAAGCATTATGTTCAAACGTGATGACTCTTGTAAAAATTGAGCAAAATAGGTTTTGCATCACGGATGCCTTCTGAATCGCTCGATTGTAAGCCAGCTGTGCACATTTTTCATTATATGTAACTTCTGAAGGAACGCCGGTCTAACAAACAAGTTTTCACATCTAAAATTCAAGTAATAACGACCAACTTCCTCCAAACAACGTCAATGGCACTTTCCGAGAAAAACCTTGCGTGAGTGGAGTAGCACCACGATGATGTCACCTAGCTAGTCTTTACTCAGAATTATAATGCCGTATACTTTCATACTTGCATGAACTTTGGTTAAAAATAGATAGAAGGTTGACTCTTCTCATCATGTTGATTTTTGTCACTTTGTAAATCATCAGCGTTTGTTTGGATCAAACTAACTAGAGTGATTATGGCTAGAACAGAACATGTGTAAAATGGGTGTGGCATTAAATCTGGTTTCTGCAAATCAACGCCAGAAACCATGATTCCAGTGGCTAGCACACATTCCGAAGTTTTTTATTGGTGCTTTAGTAAGTGAGAACAAATGCTATTGGGTCAATACGGAACGGAATTTCTAAGCGACCCTAGTTGAAATCTAATCTCGACGGTAAATCCTTGGATATGTAAGACTCGTCTGTCCTCAAAGTTGTTATGTGACTAGACTTTATAAACCATACATAATGGTGTGCCTATTGAAACGCCTGAAATTCTGGTAGCGGCAGCAGCCTAATTAGGGAATTTTATACAGGTGTGTAAGAACAACTCACGAATCTGTATGTTGCAGAGGCGTAGACGAATTGCTGTCACGGTTGTCCGTTTGCTTTCCGAGACAAGGGCACACATGAAACCAATCGATGATGTTTGAAAGTTCCCAGTAGTTGTTTGTTGTTCACAAACATCCTAATTCAGTTAGTTATAAAACTCGTTATTCTGTTAAGTACTTTGTAAAAACGAATAAAAGGTCTACTCCATCTTCTCAGGATAAAGTAAATTATATCAGGACATGTTTTCAGTCACTTCAATGGAATTCAAATTGCTTTATTTATTCCATCATCAAATGAGCTGGCTCTGAGCAAGGGATTACATGTACTACTGATATGCTAAACTCCAACGAAGGGCTCCTAAAGGAGATATCACACGTGCATCATGTAGGATATTACATCTCTTGAAGCAACTAATGGCCTAAGAATCACAAAATAAATACTCTCATTTCCGAACTAGCTAATTCACCCGTAACAGCAGGACGTGTTTGGCCCAAAAAGACCAAATGACTAAGGGTTTAATTCTGACTTGTTCTTATCAGACAGATGTAGGGCGCACGTCCCTGTGACTAATGGTTGTCACTTGTTGCCGCGGCGTCACGCAACCGTTTGTCACACTGGCATGCATTGCGAAAATGTATCAAAGCGAATTCTTGGGCGAGCTCAACAGTGACAATCGTGGTAGTAGGGACTTTTCATAACTAACAACATTATGCCTTCAGAATCGATTTACATAGTACCGATATTTGTCAGACCGTGTAAAAGTGCCCTGAAAATCTTGGGATAACAAGTGTCTGCTTGTAAGTAGTCAAGCTGCCTCAAAATTTTTATGTCTTGGGCTAAGGCAAGAAACCCCTCTGAATCGTCCGCTCTTCAAAAAGGTACAGCACAAAGACATTACTCTTCAGCATTCGCCCCGATTGATATGCACACTGTCATGCCACAACAACACTAACCGTTCTCTATTATCCTAACTTATTAAGGCCTGATGACTAGTTTATCCCAGGATATGCGCGCAGCTTGATTGATTCGAATTTGTCACCTCGCCAATTACGAACTTTGGAAAATGACACCTAGAAACACGATGTCACAACATGCAGTGACCTTCAAATCAACTTGTGTGGATAAAAATATTTGTTGTTCTTATTAGAGTCCGACTAGATCGCGTAAAATTAAATCGTATGTAACCACTCAGCTGACTGGAGCCGAGAATCATTTTGCAGGGTTGCCATGTTGATGCGTGATTATTCTACTCGGTCGTCCTTATAATGGCGATTCACTTCTTCATATGTTGAAGAAGTCGCTTGAAACACCCGGATGCAACACATTCATTAGTACGTTGAATGGAGAGTGCCATTTGGCTTATACAATCCACTTTTCTTAGGAAAAAAGCGCTTTATTATGAGGAACATTTTTACCATTATGAAAGTTCCAATTTCCAAAATTATTCAAAACAGAGATTTAACATTGTTTGGTCTGGACCCTCAAATAAAATGGGTTTTTCTTCCGCAGTTTGTGCGATGAAAACTAGAGGTTATGAACGTACGTTTTTTGCTACACGAAGCCTTTGAATTCGTTTTTTGATCCAAAATGGTCTTTTGAAGGCGCGGGTGTATTGGCTAAAAAACAATGAACTTGCTTGGTTTGTTTGTTGCCACAAAGGTTACTCAAAGATACGCTACTGACAAGTGTAAGCACAGGATCCAGTTTAGATTCGTCAATTTACCTGTGGGTAATAATGTAAATGCGGCGTCGACACTGTTCCTGTAAGTGGCTTCCCGAACAATAGTTTTCATTTAAAGAACCTTTAAGACACATCTCATCATGAATCATTTGCAAAATGTTGGCTTAATTATTCTGATATCCATGATGTTCACAAACAACCTGCAACGTTGGCTATGGCAAAGATGAACAATTAATGGTTATTCCTTGCATCAGACTTCTCTCCAGCCTGATCAACAGGTGCAATAGAGCAAGCAGTAGTTGCATTCTGGCGGCCGTATGGTGGAACTGTGTTCGAACATGCAAAACCTCAGACATAAGGGGACTCCATATAATTATTACTCCGAAAAAAGTGCATGAAAATTCATTCTACACACTCTGACAGCTTCCAAGACTCCCAAATTCTCCCGCTCAAAGTATTCGACAGGTGCATAGTCCAGAAAATAACACCCCAAAACTGCCCACCTAAGGGTAATGTGCTTTATCAATCTAAGCCTATCTGAACAGTCATATTAGGAACAAAAGTTCTTGAACAGCTTGGCACTTCTAGGCCCAAGCACATGTTCACCATTTCCATCCAGCTAGACTTCCAAAATGCTGACCTGACAAGTTCAGGAAGCCAACGACAATCGATGGTCATTTAGACAGTACGTGTGACTGTTTACTGCAGGGGCTTCTTGCTATGGTTCGCTCAGCGCCTCATTCGAACCGTAGGGAAAGGGGAAAATGCTTCGGTATGTATATTTTCATAAAACAGCATATCAACAAAACTTTTATTTCCCATATGCAGTATCTCTCTCGTTTCTATCGTTTAAAATCTATCTTTTAACCAGGCCGCCGTAAATTCTCCAAATAATACTGACTCACGCAAGTTTCCTCGATGCCATTGATCTATCACATAAAGTCATTAGATATTTACCCAGTTTTGTACATACACAACATGGGACTGCTCACTCGATATCGCTTATAGTCGTGATGAGACGAATTCAATGCGTGCAGGACAATCCTAAGTCTACGTTTTTGGGTACTTTTTTAAAGCGATGCAGCTAAATACTGGAAATATAGGACGGAAATGTTCTGTTCTATTCGGCATGACTGTAGACGGTTTCCTGCGCAGTAGCAAGAATGGATCTCTTTGACAGTGTAGAAGGATTCCAGGACTGTTAACCCACAAATTTTTGATTAGTCAGTCACTTTTCATGCAACCAGAAAAGATAAAAGAGACCACAATCTAATAGCCTGCAAGTAAATGGGAAGGTTTAAGTGGTGCGTAGTTTGTGTACCATGCGAAATATGCTTTAAAAGGAGCTGAAAATGATGTAGGTATCTGCAGCTTTAGAGCAACTTAAACGTCCAAATTTATTGGTATGCCTCAGCTTGCACAGCAAACCATTCAAATGCGATTTTTTAACTACTGAAATGGGGTCATAACTACCCATTGGGACAAGGTTGATACCTTGCACACATGAAGTCAGGCGCTCTTTAGTTTTACAAAAGTTGCCAACTTACGCGTAAGACACCACCCTGCAATAACCACAGTAACTGCAAGGAGCTACCTAATGAATATCTATTTCGAAACGGTATCGAAATCGTGCATATTGAAGATTTTAAGATGTGTTGCTACTGTGTGTTTGAACATGCACAACGGAGAAAGGCAGACGTGCAGCTTTATTTGTCGAAATTAAGACAAGGGGATGGCGCGCTTCTTTGGACCCGTGATGTAATGGAAAACTGTCGGATTAACATTTTCCAAATCAGTACCGTCAATTGCTTCAACGGCAGCTCGGTACATTCGGGAAACTGGACAATAATGGCCGAAGTAAAGCAAGTACTGTCAATTTCCATGAATGAAAGCCGATTGGTTTATCACTGAATGCACAGTAACCATAGTTAATTTTGCAACTTAATTAAGTATCGAGGTTGAAATACGAAAGATTCATTGCTATTTCCAGGGTTTTCATATAGAACCTTGCGTTTTGTAAAGGAAGAAGTTACTTAAGTAATTTGCAACTCAGTGTATTTTATAATTAACACTGAAATCATCGGACGAGTGAATAATATCTGGATGTCTGGATGCTAAGTGTTTTTGGTTCATGTAAATCACGTGTTGTCTTGTGGCGCGTGACAGGCGAATTAAATGCTACGTTTATATGTCAGTCGAGCTGTCATTTTTTAATATCAGAATTCTTAACGGTGGTTGGAAATATCCGCTTGGTCAGTTATAAACTAGGGAAGAATTGTAACACCGTGAGCTGACACTGGCTTTTGGGTACCAACAGCACGGGACTGACCAAGAGTATGAGGCCATTAAAGATCTATGCACAGCACCTCCCACAGTAATGGGAGAGAAAACTAGTCCATTGTGGAAGTGAACCATGCGATTTTCGTACTTGATAATGATGAATAACTTCCTACTCCTGGCGAAACTAGGATAGATCACCCGTTACCAGCTACAATAAAACGAAAAGTGAAATGTCAACCCATTTAATAGAGCTTTTGTCTTGTAGGTGTAGTCATTCTATGTTGTAGAGGCAAGAAACACTGTACAGCTGTTTTATCCTTATTGGAGTCATCAGCAGTGGGTGTCGCACGAAACGCCAGGAATGAATAACCTACCTACCTCCCCCCCTCCAGACAGCAGTTTTAACCTCCAAAAATTTCGGCCACCAGCAGCTGGTCAGTAGTGTGTTTAATTCGCACTTAAATCACGGGATACACATCGAGTAACCGGACTTGTTGACTGGCTGAGTAGCTCGAGGAGCCCGTCAATGCATGACCGCGTGAAGTGAATTCCATGAGTGAAAAAAGAGTGCCCAAGTGTGATTCATTCACACTGCTGATCAGTCGCTCTGGCCGAACGGCCAAGTGGTCAACCCTTAGCCAGAAATTTGCGGGCTTGATATACCCCTGAAGTTACGTGAAACGCTCACTGCTGATGATTATCGGCAAGAATAAACAACTAGGAAGTACTCCTCGGCCTTTCGCCAAACATCGACTTCATTTGCAAGACGAAATCTCCATCGAAAAATTTTCAAGTTTCACATTGCCTACATGGATGTTAGCCTATTAAAACAATACCAGAATTTTGTAGTTGGCATGAAACATTAGATGGAGCGTGGCATCGTCAAGGCATACTAATTTAGATGGAAAATTTTGCTGCTTCAATGCAACATTTCATCTGTTAGCCCATTTTAATTCCTACTGTTGCAGGTTAGGTACAATCAGAGCACCGAGTTATAGCTAGAATTACTATGTATATTTCTGAAATGGCGTAGTTAAATAGACTATACCTGTTCAACCAGACTCATCTTAATTACAACGCTCATCTCAACTTATATATGGCACTTTAAAGGATACTTAAATGGAATGATACCCACACCATTCGAGAAGACACTGTTTTTTCAGAACAAGTTATAAAAGTCTTAGTTCCACATTTTTAACACACTTTTTGTCAATATTTAATAAATGTACTGCGAAATTGAACTTTACCAACACTGGGTTTGATTCTGGTCTATTTGGTTGCTTCCATATCCGTTTATATTTGCTGGTTACAAATCACTAGTTTTGTTGCACAATTTGCTGAGAAGGGAAGTTTTTCCACTTTCCAGTGTACCTACTGCGTCCGTAATGGATAGGAAATAAAACGGACATCATAGTTAACTTGCAGAATAAAAAGATTAAATAGAAAATATATTTTTCTAAAGGAAATCTTAAATATCAAGCGGGTTAAATAATATTTACCGACAGTTCGCTTTATGGATGAGCGTGATTTGTAAATCAAGGATGGTAATTATTCAAGGACCGTCCGCTTCAGAATCCGTTTAGCTAGACAAGGGGGCAGAGGATAACAGCCACAATTGTTTGGCAGTTGTAGACCGTCGAAGACCTTTCTCCAAGGCATGATTAAGACGTGCTTGTTTTTCAACCAAAACACAAAGCTCTGAATCAAAACACAGGACTTTCAAAGCTGATCAGAAATGGGAGTATGGGGAAAATTGGGTCAGCGTAATTCCCTATTCTCAAGAAAATATACCTATAATCAAAAATCCGTCAAGACATTTATCACAACTCCATTGGCTTATTCTATCGGTTGTAAATCAACAGCGTTCTGATCCACAACCAGTCATTACCTACGAGATACCAGTATTCTGGCGTATCACCGGCGTTTTCTATTCGTCATTGCATGTCCCACAGCAAACAGAACTCCTGAGCTGTCACTGCGGCAACTGCGTGAAACGCAATCGTGTAAATGTGGGGCCGCACTTGCACACATCTTTTTGACCGAGACAATTCACGAGTCGTAGTGTGGGATTAGAATTCAGAATGTGGCTCCACTGACACAATCTCGTAGTTGTCATCTCACCTAATCAGAATTTGTGTTTTGGAATCGAAGCTCATAAAAATAGTTTTCCATCACTCCTTTTCCGAAAAAGGATTTACCAAAATGCGGACACAAATGTGTTGGTAGAAAGTGACGGCGATTTTCAGTAGATCATAGAGAATTTTTTTTCAGTTCCCAATAAATTAGATTTCTCGTGACTAATTGCATTACCAGTCACGGCAAAATGTGATAAATTTCAATCTTTCCCTTTCAGACTTTGGCTGGCACGCATTCCAAGTGTAAGTGGATCTTTGGAAAGAGTCTACTGGTTATTTCTAGCCATGCCCATTAAGAATATTTCGACTTTTTGCGTTCACATATTTTTTCTGGTTGCTATGGCTAACGGCTGAGAATCACATCGTCGTTGTTATCCTTCTCTATCTGATAAAAGATTGTTTCTTTTCTGATAGAGTCATCAGTCGCTAATTGTTACGCTACACGTCAATAATGGATGGAGGCACGGTATTTTTTAAATGTAACTTGCAACTAATTCATGCAAACGAGTAACATGCAAGTAATATTCTAACATCCGTAAATGTCACTTAGCTGTGCAGTCCGAGGACAAACGAAAAATTAATCTGATGAAACTACGTGGCCGCCAACTTATTAACTTCGTATCTCATTCTTATTCACCAAACTCGACTACTTCTTTCGAGAAAAAAACATCTGTAGTTCAGTTAGAAATATATTCACGCCTTCTATTACTCTAGCTGAGTTCGGACATTTTTTCGGAAATTGGCGTGCTGGTGGTTGCTCGATTCTTGTTCTTTCATCGGGATGTGATAGCCCCCACCAAAAAGCTGTTTGAAATTTCCAGGTTACCGAGTTTTAAATGGCTGGACGATAGCACAAGGCGGCGTATGGTTATCAGTGAAATGTTCTGGGTTTAAAGTAGAAAACCCAAGCAGAGTGAAATCTACTTAATCCCCTCATTCAATCCTGATTTGCCTAGCGCCATTTAACAGACAGAAACGGACAAAATATGTGAACGAAACTTAAGCGAAATGTTTCATCAAAATATCCTACATCGGAAGACCAAGGCCATAAATTCTCGATTCCTCCTGATGATAATTTCTCCTAGCTCACCTGTCGTGTCAGTCATCCAGACTAACCAGCGAACAAGAACTTCTCACTGACATTCAGCACTGGTTGAGTCGGCCAGTTGTAAGAAATCTCACCGGTTGGTTCTTCGTTTTCCCCAAAGCTCAGTCAAACTGGAACTTACTCACTTGGCCTGGCAAAGATTTTGTGCCAAAAGCGAAATGTTGCCCGGCAATAAATCCAAGATTTAAACCTGATCGTTCTCCGGAAGTTGGCTTACACCAAATTAAAGCGTATTCTTAGTCGTGGGTTTTTGAATAAGGCAGCGACGAACATAGTGGCCACTCCGCTGAAAGCCAAATTACCCCTAGGTGTGTTCACTAGGCCTGCATGACCGGATTGACCGAATAACCATTTGGCTCTCGCACATAAAGTAGACCATGTACCACTTGATTGCATATGTAAAAATGGGGAATCTGTTTTTGAATAAGTTACTATCTCCTGCGCGAAGTCAGTTTCTCGTGCCTATGTGGTTCCCCTCTTTTGAAAACAGTTGATACGATGGACTATGTGGGTCATTCTATCAGTTTATAATTAGCTCACTGATTAATTTCACAAGATGAGTAAAACTTATCTGAGAAGTCGTCACTCGAGCAGCCGATCAATATGTGATCACAAGATGCGGTTTCCGTGACTGAAGGATGAGTGGCGCCATGTATTGTCTGAGTGAGAGCTAATCACACTGTAGTTCAGCCGCTTGTGTCCAAATGGTCAAGTGTTCAACAACTGGCCGACAGATGGCGGGTTAGAAATACCCTATATTTTCGTGAGATGCTCGCCGCTGATGATTCCCAATGAGGGTGAAACGGCTGCATTTTTCTTCTCGGTTGTTCAGCGTATACTAGCCCCACAGGCAGAATCCCATTTGAGGATTAATAAACCTCCCCCAGATTACCATCATTCTACGATGGCCAAAAATGTACAAAAACAGTAGGCCAATCTTACAAGGTTGACCAAAACCCACACACAAACTTTGAGTTTTTCATGGTATTACGCGGACGAAAGCGCGGTGGAGAATCAGGCGTGATGTCCCCCACAACAATATGACGTCGACAATTCTTCGCAACGACTCCATAGAAAGGGCGCTGACAGGCTACAAGAAAAATGGAATTTAGCCTGGATTGAGGACTTTTGACGAACCCGCCGCCACACTGTTAGCCTTTTGACTCATATGGAACCGCATCATACAAGCTGCCTTAGTCAGATCCTGACAACAAACGTTTTAGCCATTAACTGCTAGAAATTATATAGGCTACTCTCCGAGAGAGAAGAATTAGTTCGACTGGTGTTTTCTGCCCCAGCATCTTAATTTAACTTGGGGGGTTTGGATTGCTCGTACAATCTTCTCAGGACCCAATGCCAGGCTGGCCCTGCTTGAGTAAGTGAACCTTCGTAACATAAGCATCTTTCAAAAAGGCTCTTCTCACGTATTTCCACCAGCCTGAGGGAAAAAGTCTAATGAGTAGCAATGCTCATCAATGTGTGCTATTGAAACAGACTTCACAGCATGAAGATCAGTTGGCCGTCTGGTCAAATAGGACAAATCCACCAGGCCATCCAAGTTTTGTCAGCACTAATACCAAAACTTTGACGGGGTCAGTGATACCATGTACGCAGACATCTGTTAGATACTGGCCATCGAACTGACCCAGCCGAATCCTTTCGAACTCCTGCTGCGCAACACAAAACCCAAGTTCTTCTGTCGAAGGTAAGGTGATACCGGTCAAATCAACTCACCACAGACTACGTGCACAAAAACGGCGGGAGCAGATGATTGGGATACCCTGGCACTAATCAGGTGATATGCAGAGATCACCCTATTTCTGTCTGTTCAACATCGTTTTTACTCTTTATTTACATAACTTACGTGCTTCACGTCCAAAAACGAAGAGAGCGAAAGAAACGCTAACACATCGCAGCATATGTTTTCTGTCCTTTCTTATGAACTGAAAAACCTGACGAAACAGTTTTCTGGTGGATCCAAACTAGTCTGACTTCCAGAAGACCGCACTTGTACAGCTCTGGAATTTAGAGTTGATAGCAACATGTAAAAATTGTTTCCCCATCGTCAGGTATGCTCAACTAAAGTTTGAGGTTTTCGCTGGGCCAGTTAGCCGCGACTGAAGGGACAAGATTGTTAAAATTGGGGATTCTCGGCACTGCCTTTGAAACAACCACATCTGATTTCGAAAATGCTGGGCTATTTCAACCACTGGTACCAGGTCTAACATTTCCATTCAGTCAAAACTTACAACTTCCTCCATCTGCTTTCACCAAGTTTAAGGAAAACGTAACTCGGTCACAACGAATACCTAAAGATATCCGAACATTGGCGGAAGCAATTATTTGCAAATTAAATTGATGCTAATGTTAGACTCGGCTGAATCTCTCGTTTGCGACACATCTGAAAACCATTGTGCTGATCCGGTTAGTTTTCCTCACTTATACCCTTCGCAGGTCTCATTTTAGTTTCTAGTTCCTTCGACTTAATTCGAACTGCACGTCAGTATCCGTAATCAGATTATTCGTACGTTCATTTCACTTTGAAAATAATAATAACAAGCGACTATGGACCCATAACGGTTCACACTTTGTGCGCCACCATTGACTGTTTTCAGATGGAAGTGCATGTTTAATTACCTCACCCACATGGGTAGAAGATACGGTTGCCGAACGAACAACAAGCCCATACAGAGAAGGAACAATCCAACTTAGTACCGACCCTTTGGGAAACCCAAAACATTTTTTGAGAAACCCATACCCGTTTTTCCCCTGCCCAACATTATTTCCACGACCATGTGGTAACAAAATCTAGAATATAATCCAACGCTGCAGCGATTTTCATGCAAAACATACATCCTGCTTACGTGTCCTTAGTTAGTGGCATGGAAGCGAAATTAACAGTGACTTTAAAAGATCTGCGGTATTCTAGGTTTCCGTGCTATATAGGCCTACTTTACAGATTTCAGACGCGGTAGTATTCCTTCAGAGGAGATATTTTTGAGAGACAGAAAAACATTTCTTCCAACGGAGTTTTACCCCTCGCAGTAAGTGGTCAATTTGGGTCAGATCGCAGTTTTTCACGTATGTAACAAAATTATTGAATAGGCAATCAAAATGTTTCTTTTATTAGGAGCATTGTTACACGTTTATCACTGTATTGTAGATCCGTGGATTGATGTACCTTTTTAGGCCTCAACAGTCCCTAGGTAATTTTTTGCTAATTAGTCAAACTAGACTTAAATAACAGAGTTTATCACGAATCTATATCATAATGTTTCAAGAAAAGCTGTGGGAGTCTTTAGAAATGTTACTAATAGCATCGTAGCCTGTATCGATCTATCTGGTGTTCCAGCCTATTAATCATCAGTCTGCACCGAGGCTGTGACATATTTGAAACTCTGGTATCGTGCTTGTAATCGACGCTGTTTTTTTCGGCCATGTAAGTCTGGGTAGGTTGACACTAAGGATAGTCTGAGGCCTGGTAATTTTCAACTGAGATATTGTCCTACAAGTAAAGCCAACCGATGCTGAAAATCCGGGAAGAATTGTGCGGCTGTTTTGTCCTTACTGGAAGTCACCGGCAACACGCATCACACGAAAGAGAGAGAGTTGCAAACTCACGACCTTCCAGTCAATGTTTGAACACCTAACCACGGCCAATCAGCCGTGTGATAAACTCTCACTCAGACGGGATATAGCGCCGCTCATCCATCAGTCGTGGAATCCACATAATGTGGTCGCGTACTGACTGGCTCCTCCTTCTCAGATAGAAGTTTCACTGACTGTGGAATCATTCTTCCTCGAAGCCACTTATTGACTGATGCAGTGTGAAGAGATTTGGTCATTTTCAATTGAGATCTCGTGCTGTAAGTAAAGCTAATCAACAATGAATCGTGGAGGGCATCGTACATCTGTTTCGCCTCTACTGTGAATCACCAGCAGTGCGCATCTCACAAAGTTCCAAAGAGTTTTGAACTTGCGAACTCCAGGCTAGTAGTAGTAATTTATACCAACTCAATGACTCAATGTATGACAACGTACCAAAAGCGATGTGACAGCCAATTGGTATGACGAATCAGCTTCCATTAGAAACCCAATTTTTTTAGAAACCCCTTGAACATTATCATTCACAGAATAGTGACGCTTAGTGAGCTTGTCGTTCAACACATTATTAGTAAATTCTTTTTCCGGGAGGGGCGAGATATCAGTAGAAGCATCCTACACGGATGGTAAAACCAACCATGTAGTCAACAAACACTGCGATATTGGTGTTGTGAACTGCAGAATATCCATTTGGAACATAGCCTACGTTTTGTATGATGTTCAGTTGTACGTTGTCGAACAGCTTCATGGTCAGAAGTGCCCCGTAAACGATACTTTTTTCTTTGGATAAGAGGCATGTGTACCAACCTCTTATTAGGCAAGACCGAGGAATAGCATAATTATCTGTGCCTTCAGAGCCCGAACGAGGTCAAATGAAAGACATATGACAAAGCACCTGCTGAGAAAACCCTCACCTAGGCACCCATAAATACATCGAGAAGGGAGATCAAAATCAGAGAACTGAGTGAATACTCTTTTGTTCCAGCTTGAGTTGGGTAACGGAGCCCCGAAGTTAATGAGATCCCTGGGTTCGGTTGTCTGACAGCGGTGCATACGAAAAAGGCACACTTCACACCTATGATACTCGAAGATGAGCAACAGTTCCTAGAGCATTTTTGGTTATGTTCAACGGAGGACAAACTGGCTCATGAGCCATGTCATCTGGGAATATGTATGTAACTATGTGATCTATAGCTGTGGAATTATCCACATTTAGTAGATTAAGAAACTGACGCATGAGTTGTATTGCTCTAGATTGTAATCATCGAGATATTGGTAGTGCCTTCGTGATGGCTTTGGATGCAATTTTGCCAAATGGGAAAAAGCAGCTGACTGTTTTTAAAAAGACGTAGACGCTAGGATGTTACGGAGCTCCGCCCTGGTTTCAATTCTAGGAACCCTGTTGCGATCCATGAGTATCGGGCAGCAACACACATGCACACACTGAAGTCAGGCTATTACCTCATAACAAAAAACAAGAACTCGCCAGACCACAAAGGCTGGTTGTATATTCAATGGAAGACCCCTGGAGCCTTCTAGCGGGATGAATTTATACAAGTACACGTGTGTTCCGATATTAAGTAATGAAGATTGCAGCATTTTTACCATACGTTTGCTTTGATCACCCGCCTGGGGTGTTCATATTGTCACTTCACACATCCTTAGCACGCTGTTGATGACAGTTTATGATAAATTACTTTGAATTCTAGCTCGAACTTGTATTCTATGCAGTAATGAGTTCTGACGCCAGTTTGGCGAATTTCATCCTCTCCTAGACGTAATACACTACCCATAAGGTTGCTGAAAACTCTTGGACAGCCCATGACCGGTTTCGCCCCTCTTAGGGCTTATCAGATAGACGCCAAGATTCCGCCAACCTTATGTTTTATTAGAACCCAAATTGCACGAACTTAGCAAAATACACTCACTTGCGTACCAATTTGGTCTTGACGGGAGACTCACCTGGAACCCAGGTGAATCTCTGGCGATATCTCGGATATCGTGCCAACTGAATAAAGAGGCGGCCTGGAGCAGCATGTTCAGTTGCTCAAAAACATCATAAGCGAGAAATTCAGCTGGTTTTTAGGTGATCTTCTGTCAAAACCAAATTGGTATGCAAATGAGTGTATTTCGCTTCTTTGTCATATGTTTTATGGTATGCCAGAAGTGCACCGTACATCTTCGTCGATGGCATACGCTACCTCCATTATGATGGTTTCTCACAAACAACTCAACCATGTAAGAACCACAGTATTTTGTTTCCCGCAACTGAAAGTTGGTCCTTCAACGGAGTAAGCCAACAATGAAAACCTCTCCGTGCCGCTGAGTGGCCTCTTCAACCAAGATTCTCATTCTCCGGAATTCCGTACGTAGTTTTCTGTATTAGCGCACCTTAGGAATCGCCTGAGAAAAACTAATGTTGTGGACAACAATGATCTTGGTCATTAGTGTTTTCTAAAGAGCGACTTAACAAAGGCCTGAAAAGTTTGAAGGATGATATGTTCTGAAATCAACCTGGTCCGAAACCATCATCATAGACTATCGATTCCCGGGCAAATGCAGATGTTATGTTGCTTTGCCTGCAGATTTAGGATTTATTTTCATTACAAAAACAAAAAACACCTATTTGCTCCGTATCCAGATGATACCGGCAGATACCGGAATCGGTATATGTAAATGAATACAACAGACTGACATATTTTTGTAAAACATACATAGGAGCCCCCGAGGTTGTCCTGGCTGACCCATTGCTACTCGACTGCAAAATCGGGATTACTCCTTTTACTCTCATAAAACGTTGAACTGTTTAGTTGAATACACATGTTTACAAAAATCATCTATTTATTTGGGGATGAATACCCCGAGAAACATTGCGATTAGCATGTGTCAGTAGTCACCCTAAAATCACAAGCAGTTGAGTAGCTGGAAGACCACGGTACAAGGAATAGTTTTGTAGGAAATAAGATCATCACATCTCGAGATGGATATGAAGTACTTTAACTGTAGACCAGACGAATAAAACCGGTTGAAGTCATAGAAATGATCAGCGGGTGCATCACGAAGGCAGCAGGCAGGTAATGCCCAGAACAGTTCAGTTCGCTTTGAAAGTACCAACTTTTCGATGAGCACTATTATAATAAAGGCAAAAAATATTGGCGAAAACATCGTCGTAGGTTACAAGACAGCTAAGAAGTTGCAAAACATCCGCTGACTTGTTTTTAGGATCTCAAAAGCCCCAACAGTTTTCCGTGGAATGAATTCCAAACATTATGTTACCGACTAGGTGGCATATGTTAGTAGTAAGCATACAACAATAATAAGGTAGACATCTTTGAGAAAGTGCGTGCCAGACTACAACGTCTTTACCGCTGTCCGTCTTGCATATTGCCGCTTGTTGTCCTTACAAGCTATAGCACCACTCTTAGTTCCTGTCACCTGCAAGTTTCCAAAACCAGTCTCCCAACTGTAATCCTATGATGCGCATTCGTGCTCCATCACCCGTACCACAAAAAAAACAGTTTTTTTCCGCCACAGAGATCACAAGCATAATTGAAGTTTAACGTGGCAGCAATCAGGTCCCGGAAAAACATTCAATGGATTTACCAGTTGTTTGCTTTCCACTGGTTCTGCTCCCATAGCTCCGTTGCGGTTGCTTGATCTGTCTGTGGTGCTCCACTCACAGTTACCCAGAAAGATCAATAAAAATAAAGGACCTGCAGCATTGTGAAGTGGTTTGGCCATCGCCTTCATCGCTTTGTTCTCACTCCCCAACCCTCGTTGAACGAAGGTGTAACAGCTGGAACCAATACACCTCGGTGCACGGTTTGTGGGCTCAAAAACTGAACTGAACTGAACTTAAGCTTTGTACTTGAAAGATAAATATCGGTCCGGACGTGAGCTCAAAACCAAATTATGGGGAAAACAGGATCAATATGTTAAAGCTTATTCAAGCAAGGAAAGCAGTGGCGGCATTTTGAGTGTTATGTGCTAAAAATTTGAATCCCGTCACTTTAGTTTCCTCATTACCTTTGCTTATCGCCACCTCTTAAAAAAAATAACAAAGGATGACGCTCTACTGAGCATGAACTGTACTTTGGTTTTGAGACCGGCACAGGTAGCGAGTGTTTGGATGTTTTTATTGCATGGTAGTGAACTAATAGTTATGGCGGGCAACCACGCTGAGTTTGGATGTAAGTGGCCCAAGAAGTAACCTGCCAATCAGATTTGTGTCAAACTAAATTATCTATCCACTTGTCTTGCCAATTTGTTGTGATAATTGTCACGTCTTCAGCGTTGTGGCGTATGTACCAGCCATTCATACATAAGTAAAGGCATGAGGCCTGCCCCTGTGTCAGACAACATCACACTCCGAACAAAGTAAACGTTATCGGACACTTCAATGCTACAGAATCAACTGCCTTTGACAGTCCAACAGATGAATAAAGGATGGTTTTAGCCTTTTATCTTTTTTAGATGTGGCGCTTCAAGCAAGTTGTTTAGCGTGGGTTGTCATTATTGATTGTTACGAATTACGGTAGCTTGAGAGTAAAAGCCACAAATAAACAATATCCTGTGAAGATTTTATCTTATATCTAATGCGGGTGTTGAGGATAAGTGTGATTTTCACAGGCGGTAATTGTTGACTGAGGAGGTTCAAAAAATGTAAGCCATTTTGTGGAAGATCCAGCGGGACGGAATTGTTTGAGCCATAATGAAGCGATGAAGAGTGCAGCAGCCAAGCCCCAAGTAGCAAAGCCCACGGTTATGGGAATAGCTACGCAAACGGTTGCGACAAACCGGTATTATTCATCAGCTGGCAGTGAATGAGTTAGTCAGTTGCGTAAGATGATGTTCGGTTGTTCCTGTGGGATCTTTTTTCATGGCAGCGAGACCGAAGTGGTTAGAAAACCGGAGAAGAACGTCATCGTCAGTCTGTGTTATAACGAAAAAACCCTGGTTAGTTTAGGCGACACTAAATGCCTCAGTGGCTTGAACAATTCAGTCCAGTACTGCACCGTGGTTTTCAAGCAAACGAATAAGCCTGGGTAGCATATTCCAGAAATATTTAATTAGCTTCGACACAAGCATGCTCAACACAAAGTGATACGTGTTTCTGCTAGTGGGTAACCCTACCAATTATAAACTACCGGTCTCGTTATCCGGCGTGCTCATCGGCAACCCAATAAAACTTTGCTTCAATTGATTGGTGATATCATAAGAAACTGTTTCGAATTCCACTTCTGGCCTTCATTCTCCCAAACCACTTGACTGTCTGCTCTGCACCAACCGACAGCAATGTGCTTTCAAAATGCCGCGAATTCGCGCGACTCAGTTTGCGCTATGCTTCACCCAATAATCTTATTTGGCCATTGGCACTACTCGTTCTTTTGCCCATCAGATGGACTTCGGTGACTAATAAGTCATAAAACCAATCATGGAAAAAGATAGCTTGCGCTCATTTATGAGCTAACACTTCAGGTGCCTCTAACTTCTAGACCAAAAGACCGATTTCGACGACAGTTTCTTAGTTTGGTTTCTCAGTATGATATTCCACTCCCCTTCTTTTCATGTAAATCAACCCGACAAGTGCTAATACCCTCAAATCATCATCGCCGAAAGCGGAAAATCTGTGATCAACACTGATGCTTCACTGCTTTACTGGCTGTGCGTGAGCTGGGGTACTTTCATGGCACACACACCTGGACAGGAGAATGACTAGGGTCCTCAACCAAAGCCTTTGGTTCAAAAGCCTGACCGAAAGTCAGCCGTGCTTGGCGAGAAATACAAATGCATTACCATTTTTATAGAACAAGTCGCCACACATGTTCCAACCCCTACCTGGAAGGCCGGAAGTCTGTGTTGGTCAGACCTGTAACCGATGGTCAACCCGTTGTGAAAGACTCTAAGTGTGCCACGGACATCACACAGTACAGCCCCACTTCAGGCACACAAACCATCAAACCGCGGTATGTCCCAGTCTCTTCGTGACGAAAGATCCTGAAAACACTAATGAGGAAGGCTTTTGAAAAGCAAACATTGAAAATGTTGCTTCTTTAGGCAACTCAGCCTCGTGATTAATGTTCATACAGCACTTAAAAGCTGCATTTCTACACAAGCTTCTTCAGTGAATTACAACGACCTGGTGTTTCACTTCCCCTTCTCTTCATCACATTCCATTATGTGTCTACGCCATCAGAAGATTTGGTTATTTGTTCAAAACCGAACGGTTAGGCCTTCATCAAGGCATTGTGAACTCCACCAGCACAGTAAGTTGATGATGGAATTACAAATGCGACTCATAGTAAGGATAAGTAAAACTTATAGTATTTGTGTCGAGATGGTTGTGCTAAAAACCCACCACCCGCATGATTCACAATTACCTTTATTCTGCCATTTAGGCGGAATCGACAAAGGTCGCGTTTTCCTAACCACAAAATTCCTTGGCTCCAGAAGAAGGATGTCGGAAGGAAACTATCCACAAGGTTGCTGAAAACGCTTCGACACCCCACAACCGGTTTCGCCCCTCTTGGTGCTCATCAGGCAGAAAGAATATCATGGACGAGAGATTCATTTGAGTCTCCCTTGAAAACCAAATTGATATGCAAATGAGTGTATTTGTCGAAATCTGTCAAGTAGAACATATGGCTGACGGAAACTCGGGGACTGCGCCTACCTGATGAGCTCCAATAAGGGCGAAACCATTCGCGGGCCGTCGAAGAGAGTTCAGTAGCTTCTTTTATGAAAATATACTGCGATATCTCGAATATCATACCAACTGAAACCTGAGGTGGCCTTTGTGTAGCAAGCATATTCAGTTGATGAATATCAGAAACGAGTGATTCAGTTGAATCTTCCGTAAAAACTAAATTGATATGTAAATGAGCGTATTTCTCAAGGATGTCTGAACTTTGTGAATGGGACAATGTGAGCAGCAAAACTCCGGGTTGTGTCCGGTCACCGCATTCCTTGCAAAATAAGCCCGGTCTAGACCACTTATCTTGCGCTGCGCTTTTGCAAACAACACTCCACGCCGAACCCTTTTCAGTGAGTCATAATAAAATATGTGAAAACCTGCCCCGCTGCACTGAATCCAAGTGGCCAGTTGCATAAAAAGGCCCGACAAAATGCAGACATCGGACAATTCGATTAGCAGTAAAAATAGTCGCAGGATTGTGGGACAGTGGAACATTTCGGTAAAAATCCACAATCAGGGCAACCCTTGGTGAGGTTTGTTGTGATTGGAACCGAACAGTAGGTGTCGGTTTGGGTGATCGTTAGTAGTGTGGGAAAAGCGGCAGATAAGCAAGCGTTGAATGTCTCCTCATCCAGTTCTACCACTGAAAAATGGAAGAATCGATTTACCTCCTCGAACATATCATTAAAAACTATGGAAGCAGCATATCGGAGGATAGAAATCTCCAAATCACCTTGACTAAACAAGTCCTTAAGATTATCCTCTTTGAAAAATAACCCGGAGGATTAAGTAGTATGTAAAGAAAAATGTCCTACTCCTTTTAAACTTGATAGTGGGATACGCATCTTTCGTTGCGGGTGCGAAAACTTTATGAAAAAAAACTTTATTAAAACTTTATTAAGCTGTTGTACAATGTCATATTGATAAGTCGAACTCGTCACTTCGGCGCCACTGGTTGTTTACTCTTTAAAATCGATGTATCATCATGACGAGGCTGAATTGCAGTCTATTTATTCTTAACTTCCTGTCACCCTGGTGTACATTTCTACGTCAGTAATCCACTGATCTCCATGTCAGGGGTGTGTGAAGTGCCCTATTTTTCCTGGACAGGATAAAATTTCCGAAACTTCATTTCGGTTTCACCTTCTTGACTTTTTCATCTGTTTTATTTAATCTTTATTCTGCCCGTATTACTATTGCTAACACGAGCTAAAGATGTTAGTGATCATCATGTTTTATCGTGGGTTATCATTAAGTCCTACTTTTATCTGCCATTTGAACGCGTACGCGGACTCAAACTCGTACTCCAAGATCACTCGGATACTCGGATCACTCGAGGATTGCAAAAATGCGATGCGCTAGGTGCACTGCTTGTTTATGGCAACACGACACCTTTTGTTGCGATTGCGCTTATTCCTTTCGTTTTGTGCTTCTTATCCTATTGGAAGAAATGTGCGGGACAACTGAACTTCTTGTTGGATTAACCAAGCTTCTCAAGATACACATTCTTGTCAAATAAACCTATATTCATTCAGTTAGTAGCAGGAATCTGAATAGGCTCGATTCGTTGGAAACTGAGTCTCAAGAAGTGACCTTGTTTGCGCGCAATCTTTCAAAGTCGTTCTAAGATGGATAGTTTAAATGACTAGACGACGTCGTTCTCTAGCACAATCTTTCCACATATCACCTGTCAAGTGAGTTCTTGCCAGTTCAATTGGAATAGTTTACATCAGATGGCACAGGCGCTTCGCTGTCGCTGCAAGGTACGACAAATAAAAACACGAGCTTCGTCGCTGACGAAAAGTTATTGAGTCCATGGTTCTCGAGTTCGTATAAGTCCAAGCTAGAGTTCAAGCGTTAGGATAAACTATTCTATCTATAACTGAGAGAAATCGGTCGCAGTTTGTTAAATGTTGATCGAGATTCTGATGCACCGCAAGCGTGTCCAAAAGGACAACCTGAACTCCCATTGCTCTTGGCTATAAAGATGGATCAAAACAGAGCAGAAGGGTAAGATTTAGATTACCATTTAGTTAGCAAAGCTGAGGTCTCGCAAGTCCCTGAACAGGCTCTAACCCACTTATTATAATGCTATACGTAAACAGTTTTCTTAGAGAGGAAACAAAGCCAACAGACTAAAGAGTGTTCTGCAGAGAAGAATCTTACAAGCATGCTTGAGGCAGTTTTGAACTTTGTATATAAAGGATTTTTTTTGGGTGGAGAAATGTCTGAAGATCTGAACGGAGTTGCTGTTCGCATGATATTTGTGTAGAAGGGTGTTAAAGATTAATAACTGAGCGCTCCAAAGTTGTGGAAATGCCATCAAATCAGCTCAAACGAGCTCATTCAGCCGTATTTGATATGGTGGTTCGCAAGTGTGGACAATGGCCTCATGACACCGGTCCTGCACCTTCACCCGGATGAGTCCCAGCTTGGACGAATCACGTAATGAATTATTGTTCTGGACTACTCATATGTTGCCTTTACCGTCAGCTATCAGGTTCGTGCCTGTCGCGATTTAGTGGAGTTCGCAAATGTAAGGACGTCCGC
Source organism: Opisthorchis felineus (assembly GCA_004794785.1). Taxonomy (NCBI): domain Eukaryota; kingdom Metazoa; phylum Platyhelminthes; class Trematoda; order Opisthorchiida; family Opisthorchiidae; genus Opisthorchis; species Opisthorchis felineus. The sequence continues at coordinate 190,409 of SJOL01009108.1, forward strand.
TTGAACACATGTTTATGCACATAAATGTCCCCCGTCGGAAAAAAGTACTCCAGTGCCAAGTCACTAGTTTACAGATTTCATCATGATCTCAACTGATAGCGCCAAGTTACCGGTAGATTCATTTACACTTTCCTTTATTTAAGCAGCAACTTTCCCATTGTATTCACTTGTTGAAAAGCATACACCCTGCAAGTTTTTCTCACTGTCTGTTTTACTACCAGCCACGCCCATACCGCCTGTCTGGCATAATCGTCTTTTTCCAAAGCCACTTCCACATGACAAAATCATGTTTTTGTTCCACATGTGTATATATATCACGGCAGCAACAGTAGGCGAAAAAGATCTGCTGACGCGCCGTGAATGGATGTCACATAAAGTCTGTCTAGTTAAACATCTATAGCTATCTGAATGATACAGCAAGAAGGCAAAGGTTCCGGGATATCCATATTTCGCTTTTATTTCTTCTCCGGCTGCAGTACTAAAAATAATTAATTCCACATCAAAATAAGGAATAAAGAGCACTAAAACGGTGGAACCGAGCCAGTCGCATAGGCTAGCCAGGCCTGATTCTTACGTGATGATTGATGGTATCAGGGTATTTTGTACGTACAAGCTGGGTTAGTATTGCTTGACCAACAGGCCTCGTTGAAATTTAACACTTTCTAGTTGATGTTGTGCGGTAAAATTCTGGAGGCCGTAGTGGGGCCAACCGTGAACCCAGTGGATGGAATGTTTAGTGATCGATGAGGCAGGTTTTCGGGTTTCCGGTCGATTAGTCACCCCGCTGAAATAACCAGGCAACTGCTCTGAGATGAGTTCGCCTAGGCTCTTATCTGCTTTGCTAATGTGACAGTGCATATGTAGGTGAATTGGCACACAGCGTGTGAGGCATGGAGATTAGGTGCACCCAAAGCATGTCACGACATAAGCGGAAGCCTAACTACTCAATAAAAAAGGAAGAGGTTTTTATTAGAATACAATTCAAGGGCGATCACCTAACCACATTCATGCGGCAAAACTTACATGCTGTAATCGACCGCACGTACGCAACCGGTCTACTAATCCTGCTCTGATCAACGAGACAAGTCAATCTCCAGTGCAAGCGGTCATCTGCCAGCTTTTGCAACACTAGTCTATTTTTTCGCGTGCAAATTGGCTTCGGAATGGTACATTTTAGGGACTGTGCTCCACTTGACCGCATCTGTAGAGTTCACAGTGGATCAACTAGGGAAAACTGTATAAATGAATACCTCAATGAAGACGCCGAATGATGGTCCAGATCGCGCAAAATACAGCAAAAGGCTGAATCTACATAACAATTGCTGGGCGTAAAAAAATCATTCAGCTGTAACACCCATACGGTGCCTAGCTGCCATGCCACCAGAAGGAAGCACGAGGGCTGGGATACTGCCAGGTTGACTAAGCCTGGACAGGAGAAGTCGAGATACCGTGGCCTGTTTCGAGACACGGACCTTCAGGTCAGTAAATTTGCGCTCTGAGTCATCTCGCCTGGGCGTAGCTTGCATGTGATCCACACCACCAATCTGTTTGGTACATTTGCTAGGATACCCACTTGTGTGATTGTCCCTGAGTCACTGATTACGTGTCATTATTTTAAAGTCATCTCTACTCGCTGCGCCCTGGGTTTATGCTCCTGAGTTGACTTTGGGCTGTCAGATGGCCAACCGGTATAACACGCACTAGTCATTTGTGACGGTATCCATCATGTGCAGAACGTAACATCATAGTCGGCTGTAGGCAGTCACTTGACACAGACTGACAGCTCTTACCTCCACTAAACCAAGAAGATAACTCTCCTGGAATTTAGGGTAGATCTATTCCGGTGGCTTGGCACCAGTGCTGCAGTGATCCCGCCGGCCAAGAAGGCTCAAGATGAACAGACAAACGAAAAGCAGCGGATCCTTCACTAAAAGTAGTCGTAATACGAGGCGGCCTGGAAGTTTCCCGCGATGGCAATATGGAGTCAGTAAGTGGTTCCTTCAGGTGACCACCAGATCTGCATTTATTGGAACTGCGGTGTTGGCTTCCTGCGGGGAAGGACGAGTTAGAAAAGTTAGCCCTAAAAACCGCACATTCCAATCGTTCAGCCGTTGACTGTGATCGCTATTGAATCATTCAATGAGGTCGAAATACATGTAAAACTTACCAAGGGCCCGTTGTGGCTACTAATGCACTTGCTATACACAGAAGCGTGAGGACTAAGATATCTATGCCTTACTGCTTGCACCCCCGGGCTGGACCAGTCCCCATAGGCAAGCCGATCAGGTTGCTAGGTCATGGGCTCCAAGCATGCTCGCCAACTTAGGAGTCAAAGGCTATGGTCATGGTACCGGGACAATGCCCTATATTCTCCCAATGCTTTGTGGGTCAGACTTTCGAGTCAAAGCTTCAATGTAGGGTAGCTCAATGTCAATGTATGTTCGGGCTTCAAAACGCGAATACAACACCCCCACTTCGGTTATGCATCTGAAGCCGATTAGGATGGGATAAGCTGTTTCACATTTCATTCTTCACGTATCTGGTGATTCTGATTCAATGGCTTGTGGTATCTATGGTGTGAAAGGTGTACTCAGCCACAGAGCTCGGAACACATTACTGGATTGGATACCAGTAACGAATCGTTCATGTGCTGTGTGGTTGTCTGGTTCAATTAAGACTAATATCGGTCGATACGGTAAGCGGTTCTATTTCTCATGCTGGCGAACCCCCGATTGTATTTCTGGACCCCTAGAAAGAGGAGCTACCGAGATCTGTCATGATGGCTTCTGTCAGCATGAAGAACTGATATGATCATCCTGTAGGATGATAAGAACTCCCGGAATAAGAACAACTGTATGCCAGAGTACGAGTTGATGGGGAGCGGCTCCTCTAGTTGTGTGCTGAACATCGTCCGTGCGTGACTACTATAAGCCTTCATTATAAGCGTTCACACTTATTTACTTGGAGGCCCGCAACTGCGAGCCAGTCATGGACTCGACTGAATCATGTGGCTGTAAGTTACCTATGAAGAGCCTCAATTAACAACTGTCGTTCTTCTGGGACTATTCAGCATTCCATTTTGTGGGCTCAGTTATGAGTTCGTTTACCTTCAGGATTGCCCATGCTGAAGCAGAACAGTTCCCTTTACCAACTTCAAGGAGTTATAGTAGTTCAACAGTACTGACCCGGTGTAATTACGCCCATAGGTATGAACTGATGCATTTCAGTTTGTTGCAGGTGGTTTCGGGATCTGTAAGATTCACCTTCACATCACTCTCTTTTTAATAGTTCTCCTCTTGTCCTGGCGCAGTCGTCATGTTGAGTACACACCAAAAGGCGGCAGCACTCGACTCGAGTTTCGTTCTTATTAGACCTCATCGGCCCTTGACCGTGCCAGGGGTTCGAACTCCGTGAATATGACGCGCGAGGCGAGCACGTTACCACTACTCCACAAGTGCTCACCGGACATACCTGAATTATTACACCTGAACAGGCTACCATGTTCACGCCTGAGCGACGTCTCGAACAACGACCCAGTAACTGTCCTGATTGTGTCGGTCGATTGACTTCCTAGTCAGATGGCGCCACCGATGGTTGAGACCCGGTGGACAATTTTTGATCAGCTTTAGGTAGTTTTAGGATATGTAGAATGCGAGTTCCCTTTGCTCATTGAATTAAGGACTTCCATTCAGCAAACCACAGTATGTTCGACATTGACGTCGCCTCACTTTTTAAGAATGTGCCACCGAAGGAAATAGAGATTATATTCGTTGCTTCATTAAATGTAGTGACGGAGACGTTGGTAGTCCTGTCTCAAAAATCAAAGTATTCTCGTTTATTTTTGAAGAGCATGGTCACAGACATAAAAAGTAAATGCGAGCGATGAATGTGAAAGGGTTACAGGAGAATATGAGGTAAAAGAGAGAAACGTCTCTTTCGAAGTCATGCCACCAACAGTTTCAGTCAGATAAGATGAAGCACAACGTATGTAAGAATTCTGGTATGGAGACACGCTTGTAAAGATCAACAGCCGAAGAAAGGGCAAACAATGCTGAATGCTCTTCAAGGCGCGGTAAGCGCTAGCACAGTCAAGACTCGCACATCAGGCACAAA
>SJOL01009108.1:197539-219741 GCA_004794785.1 Opisthorchis felineus
ACTTTCATTGTTGTGAACTCGATGGTGGGCTACCAAGCCAGCTTTTGATTTGCAGCACTTGCCACATTCCTCACACGTGAGCCCCACGAGTCTCTCCTGTGTACTGGTTGGAACTGGTGCGGAGGCGCCAGATGATTCGTAGTGTACATTGTCGAAAGTAACCAGCACATTGAAACCAAACAAAATAGTTAGACCTGTCTGGAGTTGCTGAACTCTTAGCTCACCCAGACTGGCGTCCAGGCTCCCCAGTCGGCACCACGAGGAGGTGGTTCAGCTCGCCTGCAATTACCTGATGGGGCATACTACCGCGATATCTCGAAACTCCAGCTGAAGAACATCACAATCGAGAGATTCAGTTGGATTTAGTAGTCTTCCATCAAAACCAAACTAGTGTGCAACTGAATGCGTTTCAAGCATTAAACAACTACTGTTGCCATACACGCAGAACGTTCGGTCCCGACCTACCGACAGAATGGTTGGATCTCCACTAGGTCTCATATTTGAGTTAAATAGATAGCAATAGACTTAAAACGGACAGTGGGCGATTCGCATCCTACCAACAATATGGTGGTGATACATTCATTATTTCAAATAATGATACCGAGTTGGATGATATACCGAGGGTTTTCAACTCAACTCATCCAAATATCAACTTCTCTGTGGAGCAGGAAGTTTACGAGTGTCCTATATTTTTGGATGCCCGTATGAAGTACAGACAAGATGATGTGATACCGCGAAGTGTATACAGTAAACCCACTTGGACTGTATGTATGTTTCGACATCACTGCACCCTTAAAACTGGAAAGAAATCCCATCAGTTGTCTCACTAGAAGGGCTACGAATGTTTATTCTAGTGGCTGTTTGCAATAAGAACTAGAGTTTCTGAAACAAGTCTTTATGCTTATCCAACCCGTATCATACTTACGACAGTGGAGTCTGAGAAATAAACACAGACAAAGCACTCGGTGGACAAGAAGCGAATCTACGTTGATCTCCTGTATAAGGGCAAGAAAATCGATGAAATGATGTCCAAAAGACTTAGAATTGCATACAGTATACAATTATGGCATCTAAATTCTGTTCTAGTTTCAGTGCTTCCCACATCATTAGATCTCATCTGGAAGGCGCCTCGCCAACCTCTTTCGCATACCCATGTCGAGTATCTTGTATTGGTCGTAAAACAAGGTGTTTCTCTGACAGACTACGCCAATTCTGTTCCTATTCGCTGACTCTTGGAAACTGCAGATTCAGCCCAAGCGCCACCGCTCTTAATCTAGCCGAAGCCACCCGCATAATAGGTAATGAGTGGGACTTTCAAATCACACACCGGGTGTCTGTCGAGCGATCACAGTCTGTGGGAATCCTGTTGTTACCTGTGGCTGAGTCAACCGCGTTCCGCTTTTGCAATCCTGACCTTAGCACTCAGAAGGAACCTGTGCGAACTTTGAACGCGCACTGGACCACAGGTGCACCCCTAAGTCAGTGTTTCTGACAATGACCTGACTCTCATGACACACTGAAATTTTGACCCACTGCCCCCTACTTTGGAGATGATTTAATGGGCCCTATATTTGTCATGTAAATTGAGATCTATTAACCAGATAGTCAGTCTCAGAAAACAGACCTTATCGGTTACACTTCGACTTTTAGCACCATCAGGCGCGTTTCCTGGCGGGTTGATTTTGTGTCCAACGTGTCAGTAACATACCTAGTCGTACATGTTAACGGGTTCGGAACAAAGTACGATTGCAAAAAACGTAGGCGGAGTGCCGAGAGAGAGTGGTAATGAGATTATTAAGTATTCGGCAATTTCGGCTTTACTAAACTAGGTTTAAAAAAAAACCTGCCACGCAAAATCATTGGGTTGTCGCAAAAATGCTAATAATCGCTCACTCACTAACAGGATAATAATGAGAGAGCGGGAGCAGAATCCCACCTGAATGAGGTTCTGAGTTGTAAAACAACTCTATTGTTTGTACAGATTGGGCGGTGGAGCGCAAGCCCAAAGACCTCTAGTTGCATTTACGCCTTGAGAAGACAGAATAATATCAGTTCACATTTTGTTTAGCTCCGAGGCGACCCGGAAAACCGTATAAATCCGGTCTTCTTTGAGAAGAACGGTTACATGCGGTTGTTACACGCTCCAGGGACGAGCACTGAGATAAAAATCCAGGTCAAATTTCATCATGAATCACTGTAAAACCTGTGTCTCCATGGCGTCTTAATATACATCGGTTTGCACTTCTTGCCAAAAAACGCCGGATTCGAGAAGGATAACTTCAAATTTCCATGGAGTTCTTGTTCAAAAACTTCGTTCGCAACCATCGAAAGTGGGTGAATTTCTTGAAAAGGCGCAAGATTTCTCGTGGAACGCTGCCGTGGAGTTCGGTTGTACCTTGTGATGAAAAATATGGTGTCCGAATCTTCTACGATACTCCCTCACTTAACTGACATCTGTCCAACTTCCGAAAAATACGGACAAGATCTAATGGAATTGGTAATTTAATAATGAATCCAAACTACATGAACTAACGACGTGTCACAACGAGAGATCGGCGCAGTTAGTTTGGGACGTGTATTCCTCCCTATAACGTTATAAATGATCTACTGTAGAGGAACCCCGCAGTCAATGCCAATCCGCTCGGTCCTATGAAAATATTCGCCACATGAAGCCAGCATGAATTCCTAAACAACAATGATATACGGGTAGTTAAATTTTGAAAGCAGCTGTCAATCGTTTGACGGATTGCGTCCGAAAATTATGGCAAAGAAACAAACGAAGAACCGTGATTTCCAAACAACATTCATCCTTTGTTTAGTCGTGTCAGTGAACAAAACGAATTGGAGAAGACAGGTGAACCTTTGATTGTATTTCTCCCGGATTTGAAAGGATACTAACAGTTTATTGGCTAAACAGTAGCAACAAATTAATTATTATTTGTGGGGTTTTAAATAGAAGACCAAATAGACAAAATGCAGTCGAAGACAGACGCCGGGATCAGAAACTGAATCTCGACAGGTCGCCGGTTCGATTCTTATCTGTGGTGTCTGTCATTCCTTGTATTTGGAGTAGTATTAAATTACCTTTAATTAGGACAAATATATTACTCCGTGGTCTCTGATGCAGATTGCTGTTGGGATATACACATGTAATACTTGATCGCTTCTGTGTTCGTCTGGAAACAGCCAAAATTTGGCGGAACGGTTCTGCGGTTGAAATGTACGACTCTTCGCAGAAGTTTTCATTTCCTTGGTGAGTGACGCCGTCGAACATAAGCAAAGTTGACAAGAAACAGAAGTTGAGGAAGGCAAATCCCGGGTGACACTGGATTTTTGAGGTCAAATGTTATCTACTGCTCTGTCAAGCCCTTAGACCAGGCTGGTGTCCAGAACTGATTTCTTGCATAAAGCCCGATTGCGCTGAAAACAGCGTAAACCTGTCTGCAAGTTCCTGATCATGGATTAACCAGGACCACCTCGTTTATCCAGAGCAAGAGCAAGCAAGCAGCGATGCACCCATAATGAAAGCAGTGATACAAGTTGTCTGCAGCTATAGGAGCGGGAAACTCAACAAGCTTTTTGGAATGAAATTCATTGAGCCCGAGCAACAAATCACGCGTGTAAAATTGCATGGCACAAAGCCTGCGTGAATGCATTCAAGCTACAAATAAGGCTTGCAGGAAATTCACCGTGCAGAGTCTGTTGGACACAAACTTTGGTTGCATTCACTCATGATTTACCTATGACTGTCTCGTGATTTTCGTAACATGCCGCCGTTCGGAAAATATTTGGGAAGCATTTGAGCTGACAGAAGAAACGTCAACAATGTGGTCCCAATACGTGGATTTTTCCGTGCAAACAAGCACCCTTCCAGTAGGGAATTTTTAACCTTATAAAGTGATTTGTTTAGCTTTTTTAATTCAGTTTCAACACGAGTGAAACTGGTCCGTAAAACGCTCTCTCACCTAATCCTAACCTCTCGAAAAAGCCCTAAATGACTAATGTTCCTCATCTAATGATATCGGAAATTCGGATTGTCTGAATTTCCACCAGAACTTCTACATAGTCCCACTAAATCCACAAAAATTAAAATCTAGGGATCAAAATTGAAAATAACGATATAGTTATTTTCACACGTTCCAGATTAAGCTTGTCAATCTACGCGCCATTCAACATATAGGTTGAAAAATATGAGTGCGTAATTTTAAGCCTTGTGGAACGAACTGAGTCCCAATCTAATCGACGGGAAGTCACGAAAATAGTACTGCCTCCGCGAAATACACATCAATCCGATTTCTACCCAAATGAATCCCAGCTAAACCTCTCTTTTATGAGTTTTCAGAAATCTTGTGTGCAGTTTCATTTAAGAAAGTATAATCTCCTTGTTCAATGATCAGGTGGACACATTCTGGAATATCTTTGCCCCCACAAAGACCATGAATAGAAAAAAATCTAAACATTCCAGTCGACACATCATAGACGTTTTGTACTATCAAACTACATGTCTTCAAGAACTCAGCGCAAGCTGAAACACCTATAGGAAAATCTTCTTCCGCATTAATATGGATCAGAGACGTCATACAAGGAACTATTCTTTACATTGACACCTTTCACTCGCAAAATTGCTTGATCTTCCAGCAGACTTATCTAACTATTTTCAAGGACAGAATAAATCCTTTCGCGAATCGAAAAACGACGCCACATTTCAGCCGTATCAAACTCTAGCACGGGTCTGAAATGACCCGAATGTGAATTAGGGGCATCATTTTTTGCCACCATGTACATGAAGCACACCCCCAGCTAGAATTACTTGTGAATGGCCTAAATCACTTCACAGAACCTATATGTGTACAAAAAATAATAATGAGAATTGGAAAATGTTTAGGACCGAACTGTAAGTCATCGTCTCAGAAGTAAATCTACGGATTCTGTAACAGACGTTCTTAAAGAATAATAGTAGTTATGATGTGGCGGAGCATATTTTCCGTGCAACTCGAAGGAATTGCGAGATCTAGGATACTGTCAGATGGACAAAAACTTGAAAGTCGGAGAAATACGAATATATAGCGACGGAATACTGAAACGGTAAGTCGTTTAATAAACAGTAGCCGAAAGTTTGTTCCAATGAAGAAGGCCATTTGGCACTCGGAGGAAGAGTTTTTGAAGGTTGGCCGAGTTTTGGCGTGGTGGTAACCTCAGTGGAAGTCGGAGTCGCCAATGGGCCAATAAGCTCTGGCCAAATATTTTTCATGAAACCTCAAATTCTACGTATGGGAGAAATGAACACAGGATGATGTGATCTTCCTGATGAATACCGATGAAGAGGTGGATGCGATCAGCTGAAAAGATCGTCCTCATAGCACACAGGGTGTACATCCTTAGACGTGTGAATGGGAACCAAAAGTGAATGGAAGACCAAGACATTCAGTCAAAGAATGCGATTTTCCCAGCGGTATGATACGAACTTTCTTTGCTTGGGTTCCGGTGAGAAACAACGCGACCTCGGTCATACATTTCGAGATGAGAGTAAACTGTGTAATACTGGGCGAACACGTGAGTCACCACGCCACACCAGGAGTTAGGTCTAGAACTCAAAAGGTCTCTTCATCGCTACGGTTCGAATCTGATAGAAGAACATGCATGCGTAACCTAGGAAATCTTGAAAAAATCCGAAGCATTATGCACTGATAAACATCCGTCATCCGTTGAACACCCACAGCTCAAAAGTACTATCTCATATTTTCGACAGCTGCATCATGTTAAAGAATTAACTGTAGGAGGCGGTTTCAACAATAGTCAAAGGACTAGGGATTAGAAAGCTATAGTCCAATAGCACAGCCGTTGATGAATTGGAAATAATTAACTAGGTATGATGAACTTAAAAGAAAACCAAACTAATTGAAGGATCTTCCATTAAACTTCATAGGCTTATGAAAGTGGCAGGGCTATCGCCCATCCGGCTTTCAAAATTTCGAATGGCACACTGTACGTACTACGACAGCTTACACGGACCCATGTTTACCCAATATTACCACCAGTTTTTGGGTGGTGAACTACAAATTCTCGAAAGCAGTACTGCAATCGATTTTAGGAATAGTCGCACTACTGGTACAATACTAGAGTAGTACGTCAGATATAACAGTGCGCTACGTAGATCCGTGCAAGGCGTTAGGGCCAAATCACGTCGACCATCCCATCTTTACTTGTATCTTGCAGCAAATTGTGTAGTTCTCCTTGCTTGTGTTGCACTGATGTTTGATGGGTTTCATCTGGAGGTACGACGGCCTCTCTAAATGCTCTTAATGGCTCTAGGATTACATCTGGCGTTAAATTCATCAATAATTCATGCACAACCCAATTCATTGACATCAGGCGGCAAATGGTGTCGAAGTAGGATAGGAGCTTGAGCAGTCCATTCTGTTAGATCGACCTAATGAGTACACTTTGAGGCAGAAGACGTAGCTGGTTGTTTCTCAGAGAAACCCTAAACAAGTTTTTCGGACCTCTTATGAAAGACCCATATTGACTGATTTTCATGTTTGCATCAGCGAGGTGGGTTTATCCGGTTCACTGCTCCTGAGTATCCTACGGTAAACAGCACTTCTGAAGGCCAGTCATACCTCCCCTTCTTCACTGAACAGAAAAACAGGTCAGTTCCAGTAAAACCTCCCTCGGGATATCTCCCGTCGCTTTAAGATGTTCAAGTGAGAGAAACCTAGGTAAATAGAAGAGAGGCTGAAAGGTCCTCATACGGATATTGTAAAAAGGAGCGCCAGGATAACACGTATTTTTTTGTCATTCATCCTCTACCCGGTACTAATCATATCTAGGATTAAACGTGATAAAAGTGAATCAGTTGCCATAAATTTGTGAGGGTGGGGAAATCTACGTGCTAGTTAAGGTAAAGTTAATCCGGCACAACTAACTGTCAGTGCTGGCCAATTCTATTGATATTTATAAATTCAGGCGCGCACGTGGCTCCATTTACGTAGGTCGTGAGGCTCGGCACTTGCCTAAGCGGACTAGAGACCAATGCACAAAGTGGCTCACCCTGTAAGGTAGGGAAATATCCAGGGTTCTAACTTAGCCTAATTAGTCGACATGGGGCACGTCGTTAATCGGAACACTGCATTTCGGGTCGTGCATCAAGTGCCACAAAACCGATCCCAAGTGTTCACAATACCCTATCTCGTGACTATCGAGACTATTGCTCTCTGAATCCCTTCACCGGAATTTTGTGCACATAAGGGATTCGTTAAATGCCTTCAACGAAACTAGCCGAGTGTTGGCGCACACAAGGTCATAGCTTCCACATAAACCAGACAATCAGCTGTGTCAGACGACATTTAGCTCGACTAACACTCAGATTTCCCTCCCCCTCCCCCTCCCCACATCTCCTTTACTGCAACTGGTAAACTTTTAATAAGTTTGATCCTACATACGATCTGTACCGGCCAGAAAGGAAATCAGAGAATACGCATTCGCCCAGTCTTCACTCTGCCAATACCCGATGCGTCTTGAATTTCGTTGGCGACATACTAACACGTGCACCATCCTAGCTAAATCCGACTCTGAATGCAGAAACATCGAGCAACATATCATCCAAAGTATTGCATAGGGACTGCTGACATGAATGGAAAGAAACCATTGCTGAAAACTTTTCCGGAGTAACTGTACCCTGGGGTGGCTCCACGATTTGTCGCGCCCTTTCAGACCTATTCTTTTATATTCTGCGTACGGTTGTTAGTAGAGTTATGAGGAGAAACTCGGTTGCACCCACAATATTGTCCCGGGGTGTGTGAAGCTGCCGCACCAAATTAACTTGTGATGAACAATGTAAAGCAATGACGGAAATTTCCCCTGGAGGGTTCAAAAAGCCCCTCTCGTGTAGTGTGATAGGATCGACCGAATAGCATCCGAAATTCCACAAACAGCTGGAAGTTACTTTTATCCAGAGCTGTTGTTGGTGTTTATTGTGTATAGCCCTACGACATGTGTACGGACAGTCGTAAAAGACAATCGATGAGCATATATGCACTTGAACTGAACATGAAATTTGGAAAATGTGCCAGTTTCTCACCGTCTCAACTTGTCTGTTTTCATCCGGCATGTAAGACCGATAGATCTGTTTAGGGTGGGTCCTAGGATAGATCATTGCTGGTGTGTGCCACCACAGAAGCTTATCCATCTTGGACGAAGCACTTAGTGTTCGTCACCGGCAGCGCACTTTGCCATCGTCGATTCCACGAACAACCTTCACTTTCAAAAAAAAACAAGAGGCTTCGTTTTCCACGAACCATCCGCGGATCATCAAAAGAAACGATTCCCTGCACACCCCATTTGAAACAAAACCCGCAGTGAAAAATGTGAATTAGATCCCAGAGAAGGCAGGCGCTTTCTATCGGCTACGCCCACATTGGCGACATGCTTTGTTCACCTCCGTCGATTGCGGAAATGTCACATGATCTCAAATAGCTCTCTCCCACCACTGGACACGTCAAACGTGCATTACCATGGGAGCAAACAATGAACGATGTTAACTTACCATGCGCCTAAACCGTCAAAACTCAGTCAGTAAGCTCCGTCACATCATGGAAAATGAAATTCAAGAGTAGGTCTAGGGCCAAATTTAGAATCATGCTACTCCGGAAAAAAAATTGCTGCAACGATTCCATGTGTGGGAAAATGATATGAATGGATAAGTAAACTCCTCGCTTCAAAACATGATCCCCCTAAGGCATTAGCAAGTCCATATTCCGGCCACTTGTGGTCAAGAGAGTAGAACAGTTTGATGCGGAATCTATTTGCATTATGGGAGATAAAACACTTTCCAAGACAGGCACTTTCAAGAGAGATTGCATTGGTTATCAAGAATGAATCGTATTTCCTGTGTGTGTATTGTGTATTGCGGTATCCCCTGACAACGGTTGATTCGAACACCAAATAATACCGGTGAATCTATTTCATGGCGCTCCCAGTGCTGGTAATCTCAACGTGCAACTACAATCACTCCTATAAAAACACTCAAAGCTTTTGCCTTTCAAGAAGGAACGCTTCGAAGAAGAGCGCGGTTCTGACCAGTCCGAAGGCAACGGTCTTGGGAGGTAACACTGTGGCTCAACTCAACCATGCCGCCCTAAACACTGACCATCATCTGCGATAAACACCCCCATTATAACGACAAGCGGGTAAGAAAGAGCGAACATAGCGCAGTTTGAACAAGACCAGTAACTCTTACGTGTTTACGTAATATTAAGGATGTTCGTGATCCGCCAATACCGATGGATACCGATGGATACCGATGGATTGGTGTCTTTCGCATTTTCAACAAGAATTGTCTGCTCCATCTGGCTCTTCGAACCAGAGCATGTATGGGCGCTGATGACCGCCTCCAGCGCTCAAGAGATTCGTGCAATTCACGACTGACCGCAAGGTTCGTGGTTCGAACCCGACCTCTGTCTCTCGACTTCCCCTGTCTAGGCTTGGGCAACCTGGCAGTATCCCAGCCCTCGTGCTTCCTTCTGGTAGCATGGCAGTTAGGCACCGAAAGGTTGCTACAGCAATTCACGACTCAAACTGAAAGCTGATGTAAAAGATGGACACTCCTGTAAATGATACCTCATTTTTGCACACCACAATTGAGACAATCCGGCCTCGTCATTACCCAGCCACATGACCACATTTCCTGACAAAGGTTCAAACACCCGGACAGGTTTCAAACCTAGAATTGGGTGCTCGCCACATGTCAAGTAGGTGTGGTCGGCGAATTAATGAAAGGACCACACCGAAGAGGAAGCACAAAGTAACAGCTCTGGGTATAGACCTGAATCATTGTCAGTATTGTGTTGGTGCCAGGGCTAGGATCATTCACTTGATGTGCAAAACAGTGGCTGCACTCAAGCTGACCTTAGAGAGGCGAAAGGCAAGTGCCGTAAATGGGATTTCGGCTCACAAGCGGTGAGGACCGGGCCATTGTCTAGTATTGAAATCAAGCGAATGCCTCTATGTAACAAAATGATATATCTTCAGCTAACTAGACGACAACTCATGTGACTCACCCAGCTGCAGTTCTCTCGCGAGTGACTCCCGCAAGATTTCAATAAACTGCGATGGTAAGAATTCGTTCCCTCGGCGGAGTTGTTTGCTTCGGGAAGGAGGAGAACTGTACGCTCTATGCATGTTATGTGAATTACACTGTTCGCGCCTCGGAGATAATCTCCGCAGGGGAGCATTGAAAAGCCACTCGGAAATCAAAATCTGGGTCGCATTAGAAAGGGTAAGGTTCTACGGAAGGTCGTTGCACAGAGGCATAGCTATTAGCGAAGCGTTGAATGAGGAAAGTTTTAAACTATGATACTGATCAACCAACAGTTTGACTGATGACGAACCGGTCTTCGTGAAGTACATAAATCACTTCTGGAATGTTCAGACTTCATCACTGCGCTGCATTTCTTCAAAGGTTCTTCCCTCCGTATTCCGGGCAAGTAGCTCACTCGTGACAAGTGTGCATTTCATTTTTCAACCCTCTGATAGGATCGCGATTTGAGCTTTGTGAACTGTAGGTGGTCAGCAGTAGGAATGCGCCCCATGATAAGTTGCAACTGAAAAGCAGCTTTTCAGGAAGATGTAAGGAAAGCCAGCATTTGACTTCTGAGTCATATGCTAGCTGAGTTAACCTCAGTATCACAGTATAACTATAGATGGGTTACACAGGACTTAAAATGATCAACTTGTATGCGGGCAGGAAAGTTTGGAGTGATACGCAGCTAATAAGCCAGATGATCAAACAAGTTCTCGAAAAAATTTGTCGCACAGTCTGTGATGGTATAAACATATCGAACCGAAGAAAAGTATGCGCACAGCTTTGGTCAAAAACATGAGGTTTGGGTCAACAATACTGACAGTAAGGCAGAGCCACATGTGGAATTCTGCTACATCGCTGTGATGAACTACAAGGACGACAAAACGCAACAAAATTATTCAATTGAGACTTCACCTTCAGTGAAATAAAGCTATGCTGAAAAGCATAAAACTACTGTACAACAGTTTCATCCTTACTGGGAACCATCAGCAGTGCGAATCTCACGAAACTTAGAGAGTTTCGAACCTGTGACCTTTCGGCTGCGAGCGGCTGAACAGCGCTGTGATCAGCTCTCACTTAGGAACGATAGGAACGTTCATCCATCAGGCACGAGATCCACGTCACGTGGTCACATGTGTTGACTGGCTCCCCAAGTGACGACTTCTCAGGTGGAATTTCCATTCATTTTGTGAAATTATTCTCCCTCTGAGCCACTTATAGACTGATGGCAGTGAGATTTGATTATTTTCAATGGAGATTTCATCCTGTTAGTGAAGCCAACCTGTGCAGAAGAGCCTAGAAGCACTGTACAGTTGTTTCTTATGGGGAATCATCAGCACTGCACATCTTACGAAATTAGGAGATTCGAACCCACGACCTGTCGGCCAGCACTTAACACCTAACCATCAAGAATAGATAGACTAACCATAAGCAGTAGTAGACCTCTGGATTCGTAGAATATCATGCATATCGGTGGTAGTACTAACCGCTGTGCATAGAAAATGTCATGCGACAGTAAAAAAACAGAACAAACAGTATAGTAGGTTTAAATTTTGCCAGGTAAATGCAGTTAGATGAGTACCTGAACGCTTCGTAAACCAAAAGTGTTCAACTATAGGTTATATTAAACCAACAGATTAAACGAGACAATGCATAACGAAAATATTTACCACATTCTTTTTCGATGATTGCAGAAAGACCAGATTCGGCAAGGATTGCCGATGAGATTCAACTACAGCAAAAGTATTCTCCATCGAAGGGCCAATTTGAATACCCTATTTGGGGATGAAAGCCCTGAGTACATAGATAATCTGCTGTACAGAAAATTCCACTCCCTTGGTGTCAGTAACAATAGCATGAATGTGAGCCACGCAGGGAATGAAGGAGTTAGTCAGCGGGAGCATCCAGACAAACAACGTCCGCACAGGAATCCGCTGGTCTCCGTGATGTCGAAGGATGACTCGCCTCAATGGCTTTAGGTGGCTCTAAACGTCCAAACTGGTGGAGGGGCCACAGACGAAAGAGTACACGATATTCCAGGTGGGATATTGGAACTGGACCGTAAGTACGTGAGTCCAGAGAATGCACGCTGTTATCACCCTCAAGCCAGATGTGATCAGCTGGAATCTGGAAGCCGAAATATGGTGACGAGAGAAACCCGTTTATTGTTCAGAATGACATCAGAGGAGAACACAAGCGTAGGTAAAAATGCATTGTATCAGTGATTATATTGAAGCTGTTCTCCCGCATGAGCATGTGGCAAATGATCACCTCTCTTTGGTTATAAGAAATTGGGGAGAGTTCCGGGAAAGCCTTGATGAGGGAAAAAGGAACTAATAACCCTACTACCATGTTTTGGGACATTAATTGTCGGTTTGGGTTAGTGAAAATGAGGTATCGGAATAGAGTAACTGAATGTACAACGTGGGTAGTTACCGAAGGAGAGAAGACAAAGTTCGAACTGTTCATCTTCAACTCTCGCAACAATTTAATCGTCTAATAAAGAAATGGCTTATATTATCCGACCTGCAAACTTCGATGCTCATCTTCATTCATCAGACCCACAAAACGATGGGCTCATTGGTTCCGTACTTTCAAAGCCTACAGTAACTCAATCAAATGTGAAAGTTCAAATAGACTGGAAACTTTTGTACGTCACACTGACCATACGGTGTACGACTTCATGCACCGACTACGATTCTGTGATAAATTTACTGGAAAAACTTTGTATTTGCCAGGAGAACATTGTGTATGGATGCTACCTCTTAGCTATCTACAAACGAGAACCTGGTCAAGATGCTGACCAGTTCGTCCAGAAACTGATGTCATTTGCTAAAAATTGCGAATTCAAAGCAGTATCTGTTGTGGAACACAGACGAAGCAGTCCGAGATGCCTTGATAACCGGACTACAGTCAAGCACCATTCGAGAAAAACTGCTAATCTGGCATGAATTGGACCTTGACTCAAGAAGCCGCAAGAACTCTCGAACTTGCAAAAAAACAACCACAATCTTACATACACGGACAAACTGTTAATTGTTCTATGCCTATCCCTTCGTCCTCTGTTAACGTCAAAACAACGGTTTCTGTCACTACACAACAACACGTCGCTTTTGTGGGAACCCCAAGCACCCTCGTAATAGGTGTCCTACTAAAGAATCAATTTGCAAAAATTGTGGGAAAATAGGGAATTTTCAACGCGTCTGTGGGTCCAAAACCTTGAAATATCACGTGGGTTCAGCTCAAGATTCTTCACTCTCTTCATTATTCTGTGCCGCTGCTTCCAACTGCCTATCTAAAACTACAACAGATATTTTGGTCAAAGGCGTTGCTTTCCGAGCTTCAAAGTTTCATTTCTTCATTAATCCTACATGTTCATAACTGCAAAATATTTCCGTATGATTCTGTGATAGCAATGGCGTCGACGATACATTCATGTTCCACCAAGGGTTATTGCCCTGTGTCAATTTAGTACAAGGATGGTATATATGAACGGTTCGAACTTTGCGTATTACCGAACCTCTGTGCAGACGTTCTCCTCGGACGTGACTTCCTGGGCTTACATGACAAAGTTGAAATTCCATTCAACGGCCAACGGGGCACCCTAACTGTATGTTGCGTAACATCCGCTAAACTGGAATCCCCATTTTTATTCACTAATGTTGCTGCGAATTGCAAACCGTTCGCTGCGAAGTCCCGTCGTCATACACCGGAAGACGAACAATTCAGACTAACCGAAGTTGACCGATTACTCACCGATGGCATAATCCAAGCATCAAATTCCCCATGGAGAGCACAAGTGCTCGTAACGCGCAATAAGAACCACAAGAGATGCATGGTCATAGACTACAGTCAGAACATTAATCGCTTTATCAACCTTGACGCTTATCTTTACCGAGACTGGATCACATGATCGAAACCATCGCACGCCATACCGTCTACAGCATACTGGAACTCCAGAGAGCATGTCACCAGGTTCCAATAATCCAGTCGGATAAGCCGTTTACTGCATTCAAAGTCGGTGGGAACTTATACCGGTTTGGGCGCATCTCTTTCGGAGTGACAAACGTGGTTGCGTGTTTCCAACGAATGATAAACAATATCATCAAAGCCAAACAAGTGCAAGACACGTTCGCCTGCATTGATGACGTTACTATATGCCGTAAAATGAGAGCGGAACATGACCGTAATCTTAGGCATTTTCTCGACGTTGCTAAAACATACATTACTTTGAACGACACAAAAAGCAGTTTCGCAACTGAAGAGTTTACTTTTCTGGGTTACAAGATCCCCAAAGGTATTATGAAACCTGACCCAGAATGTATGCACCCTATAAGAAAACTTTCAATTCCACAGAACGGGGAATCACAGCAAAGAGCTGTGCGTCTGTTCGCCTACTACACACAGTGGATACCGGCATTTTCAGACAAAATTCATCTTATAGTTAAAAACAAAATAATTCCGTTTCCGGAGTGTTCGAACGGCATTTGAGAACCTTAAGCACGAATCGGAGGATGCAGTGGTCGTTACTGTCGACTACAGCATCCCTCTCTTCGTCGAAGCTGATGCGTCCGACATCGCTATCGGTGCATCCCTGAGCCAGAGAAACTGGTCGGTCATCTTTTTCTCGAGGACCTTGACCGCAGGCAAGAGAAACCATTCTGTTGTTGAAGAAGAAGCACACGCGATCGTCGAAGCGATCCACAATTGGCACCATCATCTCCTCGGGAGACATTCTAAACTGATTACGGATCAATGTTCGGTTGCCTTTATGTACGGGAACCAACAGAAGAGTAAAATACAGAATGACAAGATTGAGTAGTGTAAAATCGAAGTTGCGGGGTACAACTACGAAGTCGTCTATAGACCAGGTATGGACAACCAGGTCAGCGATGCTCTTTCCCGTAACCTTTGTATCAATACTGTTGCAACGGAGAAACTGCAAGAGCTTCACAACATGTCTCGGAGTCACAAGATCTGCTTATTTCATCCGTTCTGAAAACCATCCTTTTTTTCGGTCGATGATATCCGATGCGTGGTCTCTAACTACCCCACATGCGTCGAACTCAAACCAAAATTTTGTGACCCTCTTTGTAACCAGCTTAACAAAGCCACACGACCTTTTGAATGCCTTAGTATTGACTTTAAAGGCCCACTTCCTTCAAACACTCGTAACAAGTATATCTTAACGATCACTGACGAGTATACCCGATTCCCTTTTGAATATCCCTGAACCGATAGGTCCTCTTCCACTGCAATTCGTTGTTTGAGTCAACTGTTTCCACTGTGTGGTATGCCCACTTATATTCACTCAGATCGCGGTTCTACGTTCACGTCAACAGAACTCAAACAGTTTTTGTACCACAACGGCGCTGCTACTAGTCACACCGCTGCCTATAATCCACAGTGGTCAAGTGGAACGACTTAATGTAACCAATTGGAAGACCATCTGCCTCGGTCTAAAATCAAGAAACATGTCTGCCATAAATTAAGAGGTTACCCTTCTTGATGCTCTCCACTGTGTCAACTGTACCCCACATGGACGTTTGCTGCCGTTCACACGACGACCAGCCAACGTGTCTCCTTGTCTACCTGGCCTACTGTTCCTAAGCCGACACTTTTATAACGCAACGATCGAGTCTCTAAATATGACCTTCTGGTAGAGGAAGTGAAACTTGTTTTTTTGTACGCCCATATAGTTCATCCAGATGGCAAGCACGAAAGCGTATCCCCATGCAGCTCGGCTCGTAAAGGCAATGACGTGACATCCGATCCTTCTGACGCAGAACTGGGACCAATGCATGTTGCTGAACAAGAGGAACCTCACCCAACACCGTCAGTCTACCGTGATTATTCAGAAACTGAAATCTTACCAACTAACGATGCCTCAACATCCAATTCTAATACAGACCCAGGAAATCACTGGGATATTTTTATACAACAGCGCACTCGCCCATATAATATGTGCAACCTAGTGGGGTGAACGACTCCACGTAACTACCAGAGCTTTTTTTCAAACTCTCGTTCACCGCAAAAGTACACACTTATTCCAAGGCGGAGTAAAGGTGTCATGACTACGTAAACCACACTTTTCATTTATCATTAACCCTATATTTCCAGCTCATGTACAACCGTTATTAGACGATCAAAGCGTACATTACGCCCTTCTATTGTCTTCCTTCTAATCTCGACTTGGAACCACTCAACTCTCGCAACAGGAAGGATATGGTGCTGGCCTATCGCAAGCACTTCTCCAACCGCTCAATCATACAATCTGGGGAGAAACTGACAGCACGAACGCCACTGACATCGGTCAGAAGCCATTTCTCTCGGCGCCTCCGGCCAAGCACAGAGAGGATCACGGAGATATCATTCTGGAAGGTAAACCGCACCAGCAAAGCCTAAACTCTTCGTAGTTCCTCTCAGACTCTTCTCCCAGGTCACACGCTGTGCAGAAATGATCACTTTCTGTCAGTTCATTTACGTCGTTAATACAAAAGTCAGCGACCGTAGACCGGTGGTTCATCCTACACAGCAAGAACTGATGCCTTAACACATTGTAATTAGGTACACGTTAACACCTTAGACAAAATGTGCATCACTCTGGTTTTCTGTTCAGTGAGAAGCAACATATTTTTGGCAGACCAAGTTTCCCATCAGACTGTCAAAGATATGCATCTTGTGGAATGGACCAAGCGTAACAAATGTCAGCATGTGAAGGGGGGGAAGGGAAACCACGGTGAAGAATGGAAGAAAGAAGTCGTTCCTTTGCGTCCGCAAGGAACATCACGAGTTAAACGTCCCTGCATGAAGACGGTGGGTAGAAATTTCCTATGCTAGGCGAAGGGGGATTATGTCCTCCTGTTTGACAAACCACGTGATCCGATGTTCATCACGAGTTCCTCCCGTGAATAAAGGATACGCTTACTAAACCAGCAAACACCGGGGCGGAGAGATTTGGTAAACCTAATTTGAAGGCTATTAAATCAACGAATCACCTCAGCCGATGGACTTGGCCAGTCAGGAAAATTACGTGGAAACAAGACGGTCTGGAAAGAATGCATAAATAGTGACAAAAACGCAGGAAGCAAGGTGCTACGTACCTCTCTAGTTGCCATTCGCCAGTGGCCTTCGTCCCAGAAAGTAACTTGCTCCTCTCCCAAAGCCTTGATGCGCTTCAACACATGTGAACAATTGTGAGATTTGCGTGGCTGACCAGCGACAACAACGTCGCCCCTGAAGGCTATAATGCTCTTAATCGTATGAAACTCACTTTTTTATACGACCACGGAGGACGGAAATACGTTCAACTACGAGATAGTCCCCATGATTGACGGTCGGCTCCATGCTTATGCCCTCGCACTGCAAATAACAATAAGAAATCCACCAAATATAACGTACATAGACTACGGTTCCCACATATGAATGATACTTGTACAGCACAACTGATGAACCAAAGGCGCAGAGCCAATGAGTGAGATTTTTTGGAAGCATTCTATATTCATGAAAGTTGATAAGGTTAGTATGGCAATAGGTTAATGAATGGGCATAGAATAAGCCTGATGATGCGATCCGAAACGGCACACCGAAACACAGGATTGAGTTCCTGAAAGAGAAAAACCGTGTAAACATTTACTCCGGTCACTACCTCTGATCCAACAGATTCCTAACTTGTCAGTGAGGTCGTTTCAGAGGGCCAATAGTGGATTACATTGTAATGAGGAAATGAACACCAACACTATGACTGTGAACGCAGGCTGAACACGGATTTCCAACCTTGTGGGCGTTATGGATGGACCAAACAGCTGTCGGACACGGAAATCACGCTTCTGTTCAATGAAAATTGGCACTCATTTTGGTTTTCTGAAGGTCTTTGGAATACAGGAACACCCTCCACTAAGCTCAGCTGGCTCTGAAGATTCAACCCTTATCAAACTCTTGAGAAATTTATATAGATTTGTTTCTGAAGCACAATATTGTCGCCGTACACTTCGGTTATTAGTCACAAACCGAAACAATGGGCTTATCCGAGTACCTACAGGGAACCTTGATTGGTAAATTTTGGCAATCAAGAACGATTTCCTGAGAGCACATTTCCTTGGTGAAGATGATCAGTTGTTCAGTTTGACGTCATCTGGATGGAGACCAGTCTTCCATCACTGCAGTGCCGCATGTTATCAGACTGCCTGCAGAGAGCGGGTGACACTGTCGCCCAGAGAGGCACGACTGCTCAATTTACGGGGGCCTTGTGTGGTTCATGAGGGTTCGGGCCTCAACCTTTCAAGATAACTTATGACAGTTCGCCGTGACAAATACCCTTATGCGACCAACGCTGAAAGTTAATACTGTACACTCACCATCAGCCTGTCGGGGCGCCATCCTGGAAGGCGGAGTGCACCAACAACGCCTAAACTCTTCGTAATTTCTTTCTCGCCCTTCTGCCAAGTCATTCGTTGTCCACCTCGCGATTTACGCCATTCTGAAGGAGGCACGGAGAACAACATTCGTCTCGGTGGACGATGATTCGGCATTTGTAGTAAACGACTGTCTACTCTTGTATCCATAAACTTGCCCTGCTGACCCCACAGTTGTCGGGGCTCCGGTTACACAGCAGTCATGTGCGGGCCAGTGTTCCACTAGTCATAAATGGCGTCCAAGACCGAAACAGATCGACTTTGACATGATTTATCCCCTCCAAGTAACCACGTTCATCCATAGACTGATGACCAGATCAGGGATACCCGCTACTCCCTATTCCCAGTTTGTCACCACATTTCAAACCACTGTATAACTTTTCGGGATTACTCAAGGCAAACTCCAGGCAATCGAGCCTCCAGGATAGGTGGGTTTCTACTCCGGCCACCTATGCACTTTGCTCCATCCCAAATTCTTTAGCGGCCCTAAACTCGCCCTACTCTGAAGTTTGGTGGATGCTAGTCTTCTTGCCAATACCTTTTCAACATATAATTCTTAGTAAAATATGCACACCAATGAAAGATGCTAATGGAAAATATTATCGCCATCTGGATTGAGCGGCGTTTACCTGATTTACTGCTTCCATTACGGAAGACTCAGTGTAATGGACTAACCTGTTCTATATTTGGACTAACGCCAGTACTTATGCATGCCTGCTCCTG
The DNA here is from genome assembly GCA_004794785.1 of Opisthorchis felineus. NCBI lineage: Eukaryota > Metazoa > Platyhelminthes > Trematoda > Opisthorchiida > Opisthorchiidae > Opisthorchis > Opisthorchis felineus. Next base: position 216,758 of record SJOL01009108.1, read on the forward strand.
GAGACGCCCTCATGTGAGCACCCGATAACAGTCTCTAAGCGAGGAGTTGGCGAATAAACAGCCATGAGCAAACAGATGGCGATTTGATGGTGAGGCAGGGTCTGGTCCCGTCGGTCGGCCGCAAGAAGTTACAAGACATCCCCGGTGTTCAAATAACCTCTGACGAAAACCTTGTCGATCTGGAATATGCAGACGAAATCGTTCTCGTCTCCGAAGATGAGAAGGCGCAGGTGTTTTTGGATGAACTGACCAAAGACATCCTGTCCTTTGGTATGCACTTTGCATCCACAAAGTGTAAGGTCATGCTGCTATAACTGCAGTCACTAAATACGCCACTTACAATTCAGGGAGAGGCACTGGAAGTTGCGGAGTGTTTTACGTATCTTGGAAGTTGTATTAGTTCTGATTTTTGTGTGACAGATGAGGTCAATGCACGAATCTGCAAGGCTCGGATCACGTTTGCTAATTTGAGGGACCTGTGGCGTTAAAGCGGTATATCTCTGAATCTCAAGGGACGTGCGTATCAGGCTACAGTGTGGGCTGCGTTGTTGTATGGCTGTGAGACTTGGTCTGTTCGAGCAGCGAAACTGGGACATCTTCAGGTGTTCGACAATCGTTGTCTCATGACCACAGCTCGTGTGGGTTGGTGTCGGCGAATCTGTAACGAGGCAATTAGAAAGCGAGTTTTCGGTTGTGCATTGAGAAGTTGTAGAGAAGAATGTGTCCAGGACCAGAAGCTGCGTTGGTTGGGCCATGTATTGCGCATGCCGAACCATCGTTTGTCGAAGAGAGTGCTGTTTTCCGTGCCCAATTCAGATTGACGGAATCAGAGAGGCGGCCAACCATTGTCCTGGAAGAAGGGTATGAAAGAGATGACGAAACGTTTGGGTGCTACTCGCCTACCAGGATGGGGACCCCGTGATCCCCACTGCGCCGGGTTGGAGACGCTGCAAGATATGGCTGCTAATCGATGTCAGTGACGTTCATGATTGCCAGATTGCCTGAATGAGTGTCCGGAGGTGTAGGCACCTCGGAATGATTGTAGTAAGGCAGCACTAAAACCCTTCCTTGTCCACCTTTATTCTTTTCTCCACCATAAGGCCTTCAAATAAATCATGGTTGTACGGCAGCGAAGCGTCAGTGTTGAACACTGACTTCATGCTGTCCATGATAATGATGATAATGATGACGTCCCCGGAACAGGGGCTTTCACTGGAACGTCACCAGCTTTCTGCACAGGAGTAAGGAGAAGAACCTCGGGCGGCAAACCCATATATTGGACGGACTGTACAACTCACCACGTGGCAATAGTTTTCATCATCATCATCATCATCCTGGACAGCATGACATCAGTGTTCAACACTCATGCTTCGCTGCCGTACAACCAGACAAGCACTGACTGAGGATTTCAACCCCACCTTTGAACAATGCTGGTGGGAGAAGCCCGGTGGAGGACATATGCAGTCATAAACCTCCGAGGCTGTAGGGGGTTGACGTTCACCGTCCAGGGTTCTACGTCAACCGTTGGCTCTGGATGAGTGGCAGCCGGTGGCCACGACAACTGTTCTCCGAAGTATTAGGCCCCCTGGTAGAGGCGTTCTTATTTATTCAAGATGGTCACTCCATTCCGACCCTTGATGGTTTCGCTCACAGGTGTTTCCGGGGACCGGTTGCGCTGATCAACTGGAATAATCTTCAGGCATTACCGGCTTTCTGGGCCTCTTCCATTTTCTTGGCTTTCCGTGTCCACCAGGGTTCACGGTCCCCGCGCACGCTCACTTTCACTTGACGTCTGATAATTCGTCGCGCCAAGTTATGTTCGGGACTGGCTGGGATATTTCTTCGAGATTTAAGCAATGCCAAGCAATGCAATGTCTGACATTCAGTGCTAGAGTGAGTCTGGTTGCGCAGTGCCACAAGCAAAACTCCCAGCACTGTGCAAAGACGTGGCGATCTCGTCCCAGTATGAATTCACATCTGATGGTGGAGCATTTAGAAGAGACTCTAGAAGATGATTCTGGAAAACGTGTCTAACATCCGGGTCTGTCAGTCTTTCAGTTGACAGGCGATTTTTCCGCACCTTACGCGGTCCCGGAAAACGAAGGGAGAAGCGACTTCGGACAACCGTGTGGTCAGAATCCACAAATGTGTTCCAAAACGACTGGCAGTCAGTTACTGATCCGCGCCATCGGTAACGGATGGAAGTGTGATCTATTTGAGCTCGTAGCCAGCACGCCGTTGGAGGACACCATTTGGCCAGACTTCGGCTAGTTCGGAAGTGAGTACTGTATAAAAACAGCCTGCAGTCAGCACGCAGCTGAAGCAATCATTCGCCATTGTCCGTACGTACCGAGTACAATCCATGTCGACCACCTAATTGAGTCTCAGATGCGCTAAGCCTGCCCACTTGTGCATTCAGATCTCCGGCAACCACAACGATATCTGAGCTTTTAGCTCGCCGCAACAGGGCATCGAGGGCGTCATAAAACTTGTCTTTGATGGTGTCAGAGCTACAGTCAGTTGGGGCGTAAGCAGACACGACAAACAGACATCGATCAACTTTCCCCGTGTGAGACTCCTTCACAGACGTTGTCAGACGAACCGCGCAGATGCGACTATCAACGAGTACCCAGTCAAGCAGGGATCCTTCTGCCCGGTGACTTAGGACGATACTAACCCCTGCAAATCCTGCCTGACCCAGCCTCTGGGTCACCAGATGCGCGCAGCCGGAAGCGAGTGGAGAGTGATAGGGCGCTAAGCTCAACCACTGTGCTTGCACCTTGAATTCTTGTTTCTGATACACAGCACAAATCAAAAGTCTTCTCCATCTCCTGGGCCTTCGAAATCCACCAGCGTTCTCTGTCATTCTTCACGCTCCTGATTATCCGGCGTTTGAGGGATCTGCGTGCGCCATCATAGTCGCTAGTTGCTGGTATGGCCGTTCTGGCAGCAATAAGATCTGCTGATCTCGAAGATATCCAGTG
>SJOL01009108.1:221200-252994 GCA_004794785.1 Opisthorchis felineus
CGGCCTGGCCCGAGGGCGTAGGGAGTAGGGCATTACTGTCTCACTCCTGATGCGGCTGCGCACAGCAGGTGCCTTCTGAGCAGCACCGGGCTCTTTGGTTTTAAAAGTATTTTGACCGTATTGAATAATGCGCCGGGGGTCACGGTCAACCGTCGGGCGATCGGAGTGTGCGGTCTTTGGGGCCGACCTTTTCTAACCCGTCCTTCCTCGGGGGAAGGCAGCATCGCTGCTTCCATAAATATGGACATGCTGGGCGCCCGGGAGAAGCGCCTTACTGCCTTCACACTCCTATCGCAGAGAACAGTACGACGTTACCTCCAGACCGCCTCGTAATACGATTACTCGCAGTACGGGGACTCGCTGTTCTTCGTCGGGCTTTAGGAACTGAGTTCCAGCCAGTATAGCCCGCAGCATCATTACAGCACAGAAGCCCGACCACCACGACAAGGTGACAGCTTTGGGTCGGACAAGGCAGCGGTGTTTGGCTGGAAATACAAGTACATTACTATTTTTGCGGAACACGTCACCACACATGTTCCAACCCCCAACCTGGAGGACCAGGAGACTGTGTTCGTCAGACCTCTAACCATTGACCAACCTGGTATGAGAGACTGCGAGTGTCGCGCGGACACCCCCAGTATAGCTCAATGGGTCGCCGAAGTACACAAACCGTCACACCACGATAAGGTCCAGTCGCTTTGTAACAGAGCACTATTTTTATTTGAGCTTGATAACGGTGTGACATAAAGATATCTGAGAATCTGGATCTAATCCAGTCGTAAGATTAAGTGCAACTTCCATGCCACATACATCAAGAGGCATTACCTTAAGGTCACCAGATGACCCGGGGATGAGGCGTTGAACATCTTGGTCGGTGGATTGTACGCTCAACACCTGAGGTGCTGCGCATAAGGGATGCTCTAGGACATTGTTCCTCTCCTAATAACATAAATGTCCTCTTCTATGTGCCGTAAGGTCTTTGGTTCGACTCCGACTTCTGCATCTTGACTTCTCCTGTCTATGCTTAGGCAGCCTAGCAGTATCCCAGCCTTTGTGCTTCCTTCGGGTAGCATGGAAGCTAGGCACCGAAAGTGTGTTACAGCCAAACAATTTTTTTTTCCACCACGAATTGTCCAATACGGTCAAAATACATCTAAAACTGAAGAGTTTGGTGCTGCGCAGAAGGCACCCGCTGTGCGCAGCTGCGGTAGGAGTCACACAGTCATGACTTAATCATTGAGCTCTCGGACCAGCCTAGCCACCTGCAGCCAAGTGGATCAGACTCCTGAGTCACTGACTCCGGGAAGCTCCCTCAGAAAAACCTTAACAACCGCCGTCTCGCGGTTCAGACTTTTGAATCAGAAGCCATGTGAAGGGTTCACGAACAAAAACCTACATCATTCCACTGCGTTGAGGGTTAGACTTTTGAGTCAAACGCTCAAGGCACAGTACCCCAAAAGACGCTCCTGTTCGGATTGAGTAACCCGGAAGTAGCTTTTGTAGCTCTTGAAGCTCCGCGTTCACCAGCTCTCACACACACCTTCCCCTTCCAGTTTTCATGAACCTAAATGAGTTCTCTGAGTACAGTGAAAGTGCCAACGGTTGAAGAAAATGATATCAGTTAGAAGAGGTCGACGAGATGACTGCTGAAGTGACACTGGCTGAAGAACTTCAAAGACAGAAAACTGCGCCTGTCTGCATGAAAATATAGCCTGGAACTAGTATGTCTTTTAAGTAATGTACAGGAAACAACGCAAGCTAGATACTGCTAACAGCTAGAAATGGTTTCCAAAGCATATCTTTTGCAACCTAATGCAAGGGCCCCAGATAGGGAAATACTGCATTGCCCATCTAGGAACAGATCACTTTTATTTAGTCCAATGAGAAATTTCCTAGGAAAAAAGCTCACCTCACAGAAGATACATTCGGTCGGTCCCTTGACTTGGCCTCCCTAAAAAACAGAAACTTTATAGACGCGTATAGAAGTTAAACAACCCAATAATCAACAGATGGTGGACTAAAACTATCGTCCCGAGAATACCGCCATCTAAACCTACGAGCTTTGTAGTTCACCACTTCATGTCGCTGAGTTGCCAATCACTTTCCCAACAAACAGACATACGAACCAGTGTCACTCAGGTCAACTTTTCTGGCTTTAGTTCCGCCTAGTCCGTCGCGAAAAAAAACCGAAGCTGCTTGGCCACATGGTGCCCCTTACATATGAGCCAAACTCCTATACAGATAGGCCACATTACCATTAGCTATAGGTGGCGTGTGTCCATAAGTGAATGTCGTTCTTTATGGAACACTTATGTGGATACGGGCCATGCGGTTGTTCGTTGCAGCTTCGCGTTGCGTTTTCCAAGAGGCGCGCAAAATGCGCACATCTCAACTGTCAATTGAGAAGCTCTTGGACCCTGATGTGAAACAAGTCTACCAGAATCACCTACTAACGTCCCTTTCGGAGACGTTTTGTGATGTTGACTCTTCCTGCACGGTACTGTCCACAACCCTGCAAGATAATGAGCACTATGCATCTGGAATGGTTCACACAATGGTTCACTGGACCTCGAGCAGCACCGAAAATTTCTCGAACCTCGGACAGGTATTCCTCTTGGTCGAAAGTACAGGTTCGCTATACTGAATGTCAGACTTCAGGTAAAAGAGAGCATATGTGCGGACCGAGATGCTTGGTGGGTCCAGAAAAATGAAGACATGGAGGAGACAGGAAACTCTGGGCATGTAGGTAAACTGTTCCAGCTGATACGCGCAACGGACACAGACACATCTGGTGAGCGAAACAATTACTGATAAAAACGGTCCACTTATCTCTAAAAAAGGATCGTCTGAATCGCTAGGCTGAACACTTTCACCAACAACTCAACTGGTCACCTGCAGCTGCTCAATCGGATTGCCAACCGCCAACGCAGTCCTGGGTAGTGAACTTGGAACACCCGGCGGCTTCGGAAACAAGCGAGTGCCTTCGCTCCCTCTTGACGAACTCCTACCCGCTCTGTTCAAAGACAGTGATGAAATCCTCAGCCGTTGCTTGTCTACATTATTTACCTATATCCGGACGAAAGACGCCGTCCCAACTAACTGGAGTGAGTGGGCAGTGGTGCTCACTTTCAAAAAAGGTGTTCGAAGTGTGGCAATCAGAGAGGAATTAGCTTGGCCCCCGTTGTAACCAGACTCTTTGTGTCGCTTATTTTACGTTATCTTACGAGGGCGCGTGAAGACGGGACCCACGAACAGCAACCAGAATTTCGGCCGGAAGAAGCTGTATGGGCCACATCTTCAACCTCCCTCAAGTTAGAGAAACGGCATGCGTATAAGAGCCCTACAATCGTGGTATTCCTTGATTTCAAGAGTGCTTTCGATTCTGTCTACTGGTCAGCTCTTTTCAACGAGCCTGCGCAACAGGGTATGTCCCAGAAGCTCGTGGATACCATGCACTGTTTGTATTCACATAATTGTTGGCGCATGAGTGTGCGAGTTCTCTAAAAGCTTTCCTACAGACAGTGGTCTCCGTCACTGATGAGGTAATGAGGTGAACACTGGAAGGCCTGCAAAACCCCGGGTGATCAGGTTTCTCCGAGCGAGAAACTCGTCAACCTGGAACATGAAGGCCACCCAGTCCTTCGGCATGTGCTTCACACCCATAAAATGCAAAGTCACGCTGTGGCACATATAGTCCTTGAACATACGTCTGAGAACTCAAAAAGTGACATCCAAGTTGCGTATCTCAGAAACTGCATTAGCAATGACGCTGGCATCACAGACGAATTAAACGCACGAATCTCAAAGGCCAGAATCGCGTTTGCCAATTGGTGTCATTTGTAGAACCAAAAAAACACACCAAAGGAGAATCAAAGGAGGCGTGTGTCAGGCTACAGTACGGGGTGTATTGTTGTACGGCTTCGAGACTTGGACAATTCTGGCGGAGAGTCTGAAACATCTTCGTATCTTCGACCACCGATATCTCAGAACTATACCTGGAATCGGTTGGAACGAGGTGATCAAGAAACGGGCAGAAGGTAGTCCACTTAGAGAATGCATCCAGCACTGCAAGCTGTAGTGGTTGGGCCACGTGCCAAGTTACCACCTACCAAGATGAGCGGTTTTCCGTGCATAATTCGGAGTGGCAGAAACCTAGAGGTGGACAAAGTTTGACGTGACGGTAGGTTATGAAGGACGTTACGAAAAGTTTGGGCACTTTTGGTACTTTTCGCCTTCCAAAATGGGGTCCATGTAACCCCCCCCCCCGTGCTTGGCTGGAGGCACTGAACGGTATGCCGGCTAACGGATGTCAGTGGCTTCCATGCTGTCAGTTTCTATCCGGATTGTCTGGCTGAATTGTAAGCACCTCGCATGTTTGTGGTAGGCTGGCCCTAGGTTCTCCTCCTTGATCTATCTTTTTTCTCCCGTTAAAAGCCCTATAAAAATAAATTGATATGGCTGTGCAGCAGTGAAGCACCAGTGTTCGCCTCTGGTGGCTTTCAATGATTTGATGATCAAGCTCCGATGGTTAGCAAAGATCACTGTCAGTCCCGGTTAGCGAGATTCAGTGGGCCTATTGTGACTAACTTCCACCTCACCAAGGAGTCTACAGTATGAAGACCCACAATAGGAAGGTCGCTCCTTTCATGCTCACCGCATTTTTCAAGCTCGACCACCAAGCCGTAATCACTGAGAAAGAATAATACAATCTAAGTTCATCGGAACTATTCTACCTATGGCTGCGCGGGAATAAGGTCGTTCTTTTGGGCTCTGTAGACCTATAGAAAGAGTTGTACCCGGTGGTAGTAGGGTTGTCAGAAGGGCCAGTGAGACCGATGAAATCCACGGAATAGAAGGATGGAGTGGCATGGACCAGAGTGAAGGCTTGCACTAGAGAGACGGAAAGCAAAAACATTTCAGGCTGTGAGTTGCTACGCACTCCGATATATAAGAATAATTTTTCAGCTGTGACTGCATAACTGCCACTCTGAAATCTATATATATATATCTAAGTGAATGCGAACAGCGCTAGCGAAGTGGCCCTCCTGGTCCAATAAAATTTTAAGTGCTGTGGTCAGCTGGAGTCACCCTCACTAATCCGGGCTGGGGAATGCTGGCTAGCTTTTGCGATCTGCGGAAACGGTAATTTTTTGTGGCCAAGGCAGTTCGGTGGTGTCTGGCTTAGACGTAGTGTTATTGGTGCATCATATTATCCCGGTGGTCAAGAATGGAACCAGGGAGTTTTCTATGACCCAATGAGACCTGATGAGACTGACGATTTAAAGCCTAGATAACCCTTTCCCGTTGCCGCGGATTTCTCTGAGGACATCTTGCCTCACGGTGTGGTTGGTTTCACAAAGTCACTTTTAAGAGGCTAGTGATACTGCCTCAACGGAACGTGCGTTTGGAAGCCATAGCCTGAGCGGACTGCGCTGTAGTGTGAGGCCTGGTGGAGTTACCTGCATTCTTTTGGCGAGCCCCTGTAGTTCGGTGCAAATAACAGATCATACACTACAGTCACGTCAGCGCATATCTTCCTGGTTGTAGGAGACTGGTTCAGGTAAGTTGAAGAGGAATGAGTGAAGGGATCTAGGTCATCAAACCTACAACTTTCGTTAAGCGGTTGCCGCGCGACACAAAGGAATCATGAGCGCCATGCCCAGACAAGAGCAGTTGAAAGGCCATGTTTAGGTTCTATCAGTCTTTATAACGAGTCCCCAGTTGGGCCTCGTCACTAAGGCGAATTTCGATGTTACTGTGTCCACATGTATACAGGGCGCGTAAGGTTTCCGAGCGAATGGAATCCACCGCACTTGAGGATGCTGAGAATTTCGGCGACTTTGGCGGAATGAGTGGCAAATTGCAGTAAGAGCTTGGCTGGTGGGTGCAGGGGACGCATATGGCTTTTGATTAGTACCAGTTTCCGAGTTTTTTTTTTGGGGGGGGGGCTCAGTAGTGGGTTGGAAACAGATCTAGGAGCGATTTCGTCCTTGGATGCTAATTTGGTACTTCAAGCAATCAGGACAACGAGGGCAAGTAGGGCCACATGGGTTCCCAACAAAGGTTTAAGAACAACTGATCGAACCACGTCACGATATGTCTGACAAATAAACCCAGCTGGTTACGCCGTGTTCCGCAGTTGTTTTTGGCTAAGTATTTCTCACTGTGGAAGACAGCAAATGAGCGTTGTATATTGCTGGTCACCCGCTTGCTGTTCCATGCCGTGGCACAGTAAATAAACGGCAGCCTGAGATGCACCTTCATGGTGTAGCTGAGTTCTTTGAGTGATATCAGGATTTTCAGACTCTGATTCGGACACTGAAAACCAAGGTAGAACCTTCGTCATAGGGTGGGAGGCGCCGGGCTTAAATGCTCGGTTCTGATTGGCCCAAATTGTGATCAATCAGGGCAAGCTGACGGCCATCAGCCGGCAAAAGCAACCGCCTGAACGCTTTTGTTCTCATCTAGTGCTGCAATACAGTACTCATTCGTCGAAAGAGAATACGTTTGTCCAGTACTAGACTGACAAACGACACAACGCTACAAATACGTGTAGATGAGCGCCAGAATGTCGTCCTGCGTTATTCGATGTGTTTTTCATCTACGCAGCAACTTTAGATGGTACAAAATCTGTTAGTAACCGGTTGCTATACCGTTCAGACGGACTGTGATAAACAGGTTGACTACATCACATTTGTCAGGAACCAACATATTTCTTTTATCCATCGGCTTTTGGTTGTATTGTACGTTGAGATCACACAGGATACGGCTTGTCGTCAGTCACCTGTCTGTTACATCTTTACCTTCCAAACATAGGCACATGTTGAATACCTTCCGAATGGTGGAAAACCCGGAAATCGCCGATCCATCACACATGGTTTCCAAAACAGGGACAAAAGTACGCACCTATCATGTCGTTTCGCCTACTTCGGGTAATGCATACCGCCGGAAACTTATCTTACTGGATGGCTCCGCTTGAATTTGCATAGTTGTGCGTTGCGCACAACAATCCTTTTGTTTAAGCTTCGTAACCATCCAAAAGTAGTGGAACGCGGGGCCCCAGACTAGCCCCACTTTTGTCGGTCTGTTGGCTGGATATTGTTCCAAATGTGAGATTCACACAAAATCGGGAACCGTTCATTTTGACGACGATGCGAATAACTTGTAGAAGGACTTATTAGTGCTCCAGTAAATAGGCGTTGAGCTCAAACATCAGGAGCAAGAAACACTAATAAAGTTTGAGTATTACGGTCAAGTAGATTACAAAGTTAGGTGCACGTTATGAATATAAATACAATGTAAAAAATGAAGCATGCAAAAGTGAGAAGACTTGTCAGTTTGTTAGGTCCTTGGTGAGGATGAGCGAATAAACGCTGGATGCGGGGAGTGTTCTCTTGGCAATACAATCACTACGCTTGTTCCTTGTTGCCCGTGGCCTGAGTTTGCTGACGCTAGATCCAAGGGCCGATAGGGCGCGCAGTTGATGCGCGCCGTGCGGGTGAGCTCTGCCGAAGCTGCGTTCAGACGTGCGCGTTTCTCCGTGAAGCGCGTGTGTGGTTGATCGTGTTGTGTCATTATATTCATCGTTGCAATGAGAGTGGACCGCGAAAACAATAATGGGGAATCACATAAGATCCTTCAAAAGGGGCATGAAACCGGAGTTGACATGTTATTGACATTTTGTTCATCAAGGTCATATTCATGCCACGGTGTTGACGCCTGATTGGGAGACAGACAAAACAGGATGGAGATTGTGGGTGCAGATGTGAAATTGATTGGATGAGTAAGTAAGCGGAGGGGTAACTGTTACGGACTCAGACAGTTGGCTTACTGGGTGCGCTGATCACCCTGATGGCCTGGAAGAGGCCATTCAAAAAATGTACATGTGTATTGAGGGACTGCTGTTTACAAAATGTATACCAACTGCCGTTTTGGTCAAAATAAATCGCAGGTTGCATTTTTTGTCCACATTATTTTGTTGCCAATGATGATGTACCTACTGTCTCTAGTGATGCACACCCGAAAAATTGAACTCCAAGCTCCCCTCAAGTGCAGGTGAAGTATTAACGGGACCGTTCTCCCATGTCATTATTTTGTTGCCTATTTCGTGGACCTCTGGCACCCTATGTGGCAGGAAAATGCGCTGATTTAACATATGTTTATTTTGACGGGTTCCATGGTCGCCATATGCTCGTGTGCGTTCTGTCCTGCCTGGTTGGTTAGTTTCGTTCTGAGGGTATATTTATAGATTAAATAGCGTTGGATGCCAGTCGTACAAGTGATCGTCGCCGTCGGTGGTGAAGCACGTTCATATCAGCCCAGTCGACTATTTTCAGAGATAAGTTCATTGACTCTTGGCGTACAGAGGCCATTTTAGGAATGCAACGCAAGGCACGTTCGAAAGTCAACAGCCCTTCACAGTGAAATACTGCTTTGATTGGCGAACATCACCGACATGTAAGAGGCAGCATACCTGAATACCATCACCCGCGACCATGCCAGCACTGATCTACCACCAGCAACGTGTGCGGTCCGTTTGCGCACCCACACTTGATGTCTTTCTGGGAAGCATTCGTTTCATGCAAATTTTCCCAGAATGATAAGAATTGACACGTGTTTGGAACAGAAGTTACGTTGCACTCATTGACTGCAGAAACGCAATCCCCCAAAAAAATAATCCCTCCACAGACAACCAGGGAAGCTTTTTTGCCAATTGTCATGTCTGTAGTTGACGGCAAAGTACTATAATGATACATTTATCAGCGTTAAACATGATCGCGGCCCTCATTACCATTCTCAAACCAACCTTGCCCTGTCGCCTGAACGCAGTTATTAGGCCTTTATAATTCTATGATCCGGCCGACCATACCGGCCGTAGCACCGTTTCTTAGTCTACAGCCATGCCAAAATGGCCAAAGTAGAGTAACTTCAGCAATAGAAGCTTCTTTCTTCCAAAACCTACTAGCGAGAACGCCACGCGTGGATAAACTTTGTTTCCAGTAAACAGCAAGTCCGCAACCAACTTCAGCGAGTTATCCGCTTCCATCCAACAGCTTAAAGAAAGTTATTTGGGTCTAGTTTGTGGTGCATTTGGCACATTTGTTGCGTGAGGAGCTGAGCAAACAGGCCATTCTTCTCTTGGTTGTTCAGCAGGAGGGGTATGCTTGTTAGTTCCGCGCCACCCACCGTGAGTTAAAAAATTAGTTCAGAGAAACAAATTACGATCCGTACAAACCCACAAAAGTTTCCACCATTATAATAAGGCCCGTCGCCTAAACTGGACACACTGCCGAGATGTGCCATTGCCAACCTCGCATGTGAGGCGTAGTCCCAACAGATAACTGCAGTTTCGTGGCTGACCAAAACAACAGATAATCTTCAATATAAAATACGTTTTGTCGATTCCTGGCTGTAGGTGCTTAGTGTATGGGAGAGCACTAAGAATAATGAGCAGCTGGTATGCTGATCAGTACCATTTCATACGCAAGTGAATTGCTAGACTGCTCATAGTGGACTTTTACGGATATCCAAGCCAACAAAAAGACCTCACTTCCAACTTGCGAACTATCCCAGCACCGGAACATCCCTAGGCGGCAACTACACAACGACCAAATGCCAGGGACCGGGAGCTTCCAGAAAACGGAGCTGCCTAAAGTTCAGTGACAACATATATCTTGTATCCTGCTCTTGCAAACGAAACCAACGTCCGCGCATAAAGTACCAAGGGTGCGCGTAAGTGAACGATTTGGGATAATGATTCTTCACACCAAAATCTGCCATACATACGGGAAATTATAATGTGGATAGCGGACCCATTGCGATAGACATGATCACCAATGCATGCTTGGCCGATATCCTGAACGCCTGACTGACGTGCCTTGAGTGTGAAATGTGACATTGAGCCTGTTACTAGTGAGCGCATTGGAAACCTGATAAATCCATGGCTGGAAAGTGGTCGGAGAGCCTTCAGAGTACAAGGTGTAGCATGCAAATTGACGGAACTCAGTATTTATCTCTCCCATTATTTTAGCTCTTTATTAGGGCCGTGACTTACGCTGTATTCGGTGACTCCGCCTTGCCTCCGTGCGTCACGTTCCACGGTTTTCTTTGCTCCATGTCAAACGTCCGCCTGTCCTTTGGTAACTAGTGTGGAGATTTTGTCGCCCATCAACCCTCGCTTGTGTAGTGGTCTGGGTACCCAAAAAAACTACTTTAGGAAGAGTGTGTGACAAAGAAATAAATATAATTACTCTGAATTGAGTACACAATAATAAAAAGGGTCGAATGGTTCATACTCACTAAGAACTGTTCTTTTTAAAATAGTTCGTCGTTGGTCCAGGTCAGTTAATAAGTAATAATCCGGTCGTGGATGTCCAGGGGTCTTCTTTCCGGGAAGCTCTCATATACAATAAACTCCGAAGACAGTCTGAAATGTTTTGATACCATAGCTAGCACATGAAGCTCTCGAATGACCGCTGTAAGCGCGAGTGAGATGAGAAGAGAAAATCGGAGAATGCGACCACGCCTGTATCGTATGTAATTTTTGTACAAATATGCATTTTTGTGGTTTTGCGTATTCCAACAAAAATCGTTTATGAAATTGATGAAATACGTAACGTTGTAATGAAAGCAAAAGAAAGGTAGAAAACACCACACTTGCAATCTCGAACGGCTGTTCCGATGGTAAAGTCGTTGGGTTTGGACTTGAACCCGGGCCATCAGGATGGCAGAAGAGCCCGCTATCCAATGCAACGGCTTGACCGCCCAAGTAGCTCTATCTGTGTGTTACCTCTGTAGTAGTAGCAGTGCATGTGCATGTTAGGATTTTGTTTTAGAGATGTCTACGCGTGCCATTCAATTTCGACAAGAAGCACGTGCTGCCTTGTCACACTGTCAACTAAAGACAGCGCGCATATTTGATTTGCCCCAAGTTCACCCAGCTTCCACTTCATACGTATTTTCCGTTTGCTTTTGAATTGAAAATGCCCTCTGCAGCTACTGACTGTCTCCCGCGCCGTTGGCTGTATATGCTACCTATTCACACCATCGGACTGCCCTGCTGCCTCATCGCTCCCTTTCCTGCCTCCACCGAGTGCGCCAATGCGGAGGCATGATGTTTCATAACCCATTTGTGAATACAGCCGTCTGTTCCTTCTGCACAGTATTTACTACTACTACATACTACATACAGTCCGGTGGCTTCAATCCTACTGCAAGATCCGAAGCCGACCGGATTTTAAAATATGCGAATGGTCACAAGAATTGGATCTCTCATTAAACATAGCGTAGCGCTGCAGCATAGTAAAATCCAACCCTTATCGGAGTAGTAGATGCATAGGACCAGGAAGTGCAGTTCTGCAACCGTACCAGCCGCTAGCAACGTAAGGCAAAACGCCGCTGCAAATTTTCGGCCGTTTTCAATACTTTGCGGTGGCAAGTACAGAAACTAGAGCCGCTTATGAGATTGAGGAAAGCGTAGCCTCATCGAAAACCAGTGCCCTCTTACAACCCAGCAAATATTTTCCCAGGCCACATACAGGGTAATACGTAGAGGCCTGATGCCCTGTTTTGTGAAGAACATAGACTTGCCGAAAAACCTCGCCTCACTAACTGGTTTACAAGACTCAAAATTTTTTTCTTTCAACATCGCTTAATGGACGTAGGGTCAGGAGTGAAACCTTATGATCTTAGACTGATTCCCCCCGTTAAGATTAGAAGCTTGCCCAGGATAACAGGTGATAGGTTAACTCTTGAAAATGGGATCTGAGTCACGCCTGTGGTCTAAATCAGTAATCCCTTGGGATTTTCGTTATCACTACCGATGGCAGAAGGATCGTTCACCGCCTTCACACCCATACTCCATGTTAGTGAGGCAGCCCGCTTGCGGAACTATGGGAATAGTTCGTGTTTTCCGCCTCGATGCAACTGCCGCATCTACGGCCTTACCCCAGATTTTGGCCCCATTTGGGATGATTGATTTTCTATCTTCCACCTATCCTCGCTCATAATTCTTACTTTTCATTCCCTTTAAACTCGACTATGACTGCATCTCGGCAGTTAATATCGTCACTAGGTCTTGTGCTGCGTATGGGGAAACACATTTAACCAATACATTATGGTTACACTTGTGGATATCCCCTTATTCTCAAAAGCTTTAAGTGATGGAAACTATTTCTTCCTTGTCGCAGCACAATGATTCTTTTCGCCGTCTTGTGCAAGAAACTTGGCATTCCTTCCTTCGTCGAACCAACCATACTGTTAATCTGTCCTGTCTTCCTCCATGCCTTTGTCGAATTTAGGTTTGAACGTGGAGGTACCGAATATTGGACTAAACCAAATAATAACTCGGGCGCGACTTTTGTAAGAGAAGCGAGGATGGTGACCTCTTTTAAAGACCTTGGAAAAAATACTCGAGATCTCTTTGATAAGCATTTCAAGTTCGGGTTCCTGAATTTTGAGTTCAAAACAAAGACATCCAATGATATTGCCGTAACATGCGGCGGCCAACATGATTCCAAATCACAGCATGTTGCTGGTTATCTTGAAACCAAGCTGAAACCTGCTAAGGGGATATCTTTAAAGACCAAGGTTGATTCTGCTTGGGTGATCACCAGCGACTTGGAAGTGGAAAAGAAACTCCACGAAAACTTGTCGCATGATGTTGTTGCCACAGTGGAGACGGAGTCAGGGTAGGTTCAACATACTCGGTTCACCGCTGCAGGAAAAAGGCGTTGTCGGTGCGAAACAAATTTAAACATGATCTTGTGAACGTAACTCTTGACATGGACTTTAAATCTCGCTATCCACAACTCGTGGGTGCTTTTGTCGTCCCGTAAGTACCACTTATCACATGCATTTGGTAGTGTTCCTCAGTTCAAGCACATCGTGCTCGGCGCACAGGCCGTTGTAGACACTGAACCATTCAAGCTCACAAAACACGTTTATGCGGTTGGGCTCAAACATGAAGACCTCCGTGTTCATGCCTCGCTGACTGACCATGCAAACGTCGATCTCAATATTTTCCAGAAGCGTGATGATTTGAAACTAGGTTTCCGGGTCGGCTGGAAGAAGGACACGAGGGAAACTAGTTTTGGTGCCGCCGCCAAATACAAGGCGTCTCCCGACAGTGGGTTGAAAGTCAAAGTTGACCAGAATTGCGTTGTTGGTCTCGCCTATCGATTGAAACTCGCCAAAAGTAAGCCAAGATTTAATGTTCCTCCCATATATTGTTGTATTGCTTAATTCTCTATCGATTCTCAGAATCTCTGCAGAGGTAGTACGAGAAGCAGTGCCAGGAACAACCCATCCCAGGTCCCAGTAGTCCCATATTCAATGTCAAATCTGGACTTTAGTGAGACGGATGACGTATATCACGTTATTTACTCTGCAATACTGTTATCGGTTGGAGGACTCAGAATGTTAAGACTCCCCGAGGTAGAAAAAACCCGGGTCGCTGGCGCACGGCTTTTCCTAGAATCAAAAAAATTATCGTAGCATCACGGGTGCGAAGCATTAGTGTTGAACACCGATGTTATGCTGTTGATGATGATGAGCAACACGTTTCATGAAAACTCAACGGGCTCAAATCTGCCGTCCGGTGTCCAGTTATGCGTCCATGACCAGATGCATGTGGAGCTTGGGTCTGATCGGTTTTACGTTCACGTTCGTTCATGGTGCGCGGAACCAAGGTCCAGCCGTTCCTGGATCCCGTGGCTGATCGGATCTTCTCATCGTGTTGGCTGGAGAACAACTGGTGAACCCCCCCGCTCATGTGATGTAAAAACGGAATAGTAAACGTGCGACATGTTGACAAGCGATGTGGCGCACATTTCTTTTTTCAGGGTAAAGCTTTGTGAACACTTGATAGAATACAGTTATGTACACGAGGACTATGTATCTGAACAGCGATCCAGATTGCTTACATGTGGTCGTCGCAGTCAGCTAAACGAATAAATGGATAAACTTCTTGGCCGTGAGGGTTCGTCAGCTCCATGGTCGTTGATCGGAGGCTCGATGAGCGGGGGAACAGGTCTCGATAACGCACTTGCGGTGCCTCTTCACCCGGTCCTGCCGTTGGGGTGCCCAAATAGGCTACCCCCAAAATGCCGTCTTGTCTTCTGATGGTGTTCGACTGCTGTTTAGCCAGCTTAACATTGGAAAAATACTTCATCGTAAGATTGAATCTGTGCGGAGTTTGAAGTGGTTGTTGCACGTTGTTCACACGGACGTAGTTTGTCAAGTTGATAAGCGGGGTCTGTTGCTTTCATTTCTGGCTTGACCTGGCGCAATGTTCAGATCATTTCAGTTAATCAGCTATAAACCACATATCAAGGATACGTTGGTTTCAGCTACTACAGTTCGGCCACCGAAACATGGGAAACTTGGGAAGGTGCAGCCATTCATTGAAGGCGATGGCTTAGTCAATTTTCTGGTGATGTGGGAAATAGGGCAGCTACGCACTTGAGGCGAAAGCCTAGACGCAGCAGCGCTATTGAGTGTGTGCCGGCTATGTCTCTCAGTGTCATTGGCCACTGATAAGTTGGGTCCCGGGATCGCTTTTCAAGGCGGTGGCAGTTGTCAACCTGATAGTACTGGTTAATTCTTCCGTACTTCGATGCAAGCTACGTCCTAACCAGCGTAACCTGCATGACCCGGATAACTTATCAGCCGCGGAGTAGTCTCCCTTCCTACAACCAGCATTGCTAATTCGATGTTCTCAACAAATCGGGTCGGTGCATCGGACTCACTGATGACCATTGAAAGTTTTCGTATTTCTCTATAGAGACTGTTTTTTGTCTGTGGAGAAATACCGCCTTTGGCAGGTAAACTGATGCCACACCAGCGGCACGGATGTCGAATGTTGACAAAAGCTTCTCTGGCCCTCCTTCAAAAACTGATTGCGTACCCAGTCAGTCCGACAGGATTTACGCCCTAGTAAATAAATCCATTTGCCACATCGGACAGTTGATCTGCAAGCAGGAGTCTTGGGTTTGATCCCACCCTGTCTTGTGGCAGCAGTTTATAGTTGCCGGTCTGATGCGCATACCAGACTGTGTTAGAACTATTCAGGTTATTCAAGGTGGATTGTATGTCTGAAGGACCCGAACCAGAGGGTAATATCGTTTGCGTGCTCATTATCTATGAGCAAGCCCCTGGGGAGCATTTAGACCCTCGTGGCTTCAGAGTTAGGCAGAGATCTTCCAGGCGGCACGTTAATAACAAAGAGTAATGGTAAGACAGCTTGAGATAGCTCAGTGGCTAAGGCGCGAGCTTACGGACCGGAAGGTCTGTGGTTCGCACCCAAGCTCAGCATCTCGGCTGCTCTTCTCTAGGCTTGGGCAACCTGACGATATCTCAGCTCTCATGCTTCCTTCGGATGGCGTGGCAGCTAGGCACCGAAGGGGCGTTACAGCCGAAAGATTATTTATTCTATGATGGTGAGACAGGGTAGCCTTGTCTTACCACTGGACGTGATGAACTTAGGTGACAGCTTGCTGCATACCCCTGTGCGATCTCAGAAATTTGCGTGCAAGTGACACACTTGATCGCCATGCACCGCCATAGTTCCTGACGATCAACAGCCACAAACAACCTTCAGACCAAAATTTCTATACGTCTCAAGGAGTGGTACTATTCGAGATCACATCTCAAAGTAAGGATACGTTCTGTGCATCCTCGGGCAAGGTAAAATCCAGCTTGATTTTCACGAGTCTGTCTCCCGATGGTCGGTCATCCATTAATGGCAGAAGCACCTTGAATGCCACCGCCACTAGGATTTTTCAGTGATTTTCGTTTGACGATCGTGTATCCCTTTTGCAGAGTGGAAAACCAGTCAAGTTTTTTTATTCCACCGGCATTCTGTTTTATTTCCAGATGCTTTTTAGTAGGGTCAGCAGACTGACCACCAGGGCTTTACCACCTGTAAGTGCAAACTATCCGGGCCCGGTGTCTCATCGCGCTGTATTTATGTTGCTGATGGGTGGGTGATTTCAAAGTTCCAGTCAGGTCCTTCCATAGCTCTTCTGAAGAAAGCCGGCTGGAGTGTACCTTCGGTAGTTGTATTAGCTCTGACGGAAGTGTGTCTGATGAAGTCAGTGCAAGAATCTCAAAGGCCAGAATCGCGTTTGCTAATTTGCGTCACTTTTGGCGTCAAAAAGGCATCTCACTAGGTCTCAAGGGTCACGTGTACCAGGCTTCATTAAAGGCTTTATTGTTGTATGGTTGCGAAACGACCCCTGCGGACAGATGATGTGAGGCGTCGTCAGGTTTTTGACCACCGATGCCTTAGAAACGTGGCTGGTTTTGGATGGCGTCAGCGTGTTAGTAACGAGGTGATTAGAAAACGGTTATTTGGTTGTGCTGCAGGTACCTCAATCGGGGAAAATATCCAGCACCACCGACTACTATGGCTCGGTCATGTGCTACGCATGTCGAAACACCGTCTACCAAGACGAGTGTTGTTCTCCGTACCTCCTTCAGGATGGCGCAAACCGCGAGGTGGACAACGTATGACTTGGCAGAAGGGCGTGAAAGAGATCACGAAGAGTTTAGGTGTTGTTGTTGTTGTACGCCTTCCAGGGTGGGGTCCCTATGGCGGCTGATCGGTGTGTGGCGTTCGTGCTGTCAGGTTGATGTGATTGGAAGTGTAGGCACCTCATAAGATTTGACACAGGCCAGCACCAGGTCCCCTCCCTCACTCACTTTTTCTCTTCTTTTCACTCTAAGGCTCTAAATATAATTAGGTGAACTTTATAATTGTATGGCAATATGACATCACTGTCAACACTGGTGTTCCTGTTTATGATTATAATGATGACTACCAGTTCAATTTTCATTTGTCAGCTATAAACCATGTACCATGGGTACATTGGTTCCAGCTGCTACAGTTTCGATCACCGGAAAGTGTGAGGGTGAGACATACAGCCAATCATTGGTGGCGATGGCATGTTTAGTTAGTTCGGGAGCTGGGTAGCTACGCATCAAAGGTGATAGCTTTGATGCACGAGCGCCATTGACTGCGCGATTGGGCCATTTCTGCCAGTATCAGTGACCATTGGTGAGTTGAGTACCGAGGTCCCCATCCAGGGAGGCGGCAGTTGTCGACCCAACTCAGTTTACTGGTTAGTGTTTCCATACTTCGTTGCCAGGTCGTACATTGTCCACATCTCGGTCGCTTCCACTCAGTACAGGGCTGGACGAAAAGAGCTCTGTGAGGCAGCGAGTCTTCTGACATGCGGAGTACACGTCCTAACCAGCGTAACCTATGAAGCGTGAGTAATTCATCTATCGCGGGAGAGTTCCTCGTTCCTAAAACTCTGACGTACCTCAGCACTGCCAATCCGATGTTCCCACTAGACCCGACCAATGCTTCTGAGACACCGATGGTCAAATACTGACAACTTTCGTATGTCCTCGGCGCATGGAGGCCAGGTTTCTGATCCATAAGGCATTATGAATCGCACTGCCGCAGTGTAAACTCTGCCATTGACAGACGAACTGACGTCACGTTGGCGCCATAGGTGTCGAAGGTTGGCGAAAGTTGCCCTGACCTTCCCGACTCGCGAAGTAATCTCGTCCCCAACCAATCCACCGGAACTTATACAAACGCCCAGGTAAGCGAATTTGTCTACCACGTCGATTGGCTTGTCTGCAAGCATGAGGTTTGGGTTTCATCCCATCCAGTCTTGTAGCGCACTTTACACTTTGCCAGTACGAATCTCATACGAAGCCGTTCGGCAGAGTCGTTTAGGTGAGTTGGGCTGCTCGCTGTTGGCTTTCCTGGTATGGTTAAACCTTCGGGAACTGAGTTCCAGCCTGTGTATCCCACAGGATCATTGCAGCACTGAAGCCCGACCACTAGAACAAGGTGACAGCTTTAGGTTGAGATATAGTTTGCCCTGTTGGACCAGGACTCCCTAGTGTGAGTTTAATTCTTCCAGCTTCCTAGATGTCTAATCTGGTTTGGCTTCCCGCCGCCCAATGTCAGTGCATTACTTCGAGCTGGGGTTTTTGAGGTGCCGAGTAGATAGCATATTACTTTCTCGGCTGACGGTCGTCTGAACACTGTGGTATCAGTAAAACCATAAGTCCTTAGAAGATAAAAATCAGAGTTGCTTGTGTCATGCTGGCAATTCTCAATGTACGATAATACTAGTAGCCTGTAAGCATACCGTGTAATTCGTGCGTCCGAAATTTTATTTCTTTTATTTTCAGATGTTAAACTGACACTTTGCACTGAGCTCGATGGAAAAAATCTGGAGGCTGGCGCTCATAAATACGGCATCACCTTCAACTACGGTGATTAGGACGGATGACTACCAATTAACATGATCTAGTAATCAAACTCTAGGCTTGGCCAAGCATACCTTTTGCGCACATTTGTGCTGTTCAAGATGTAAAGTTCAACTTCCTTTCCTCCATACTGATAATCTTGTATTCACTCGTGTGAACTTGCTTTTAGACTCACGAAATAGAAAAAATCCATGATATTGTTTTCATCTTTTCATGTCTAACCGTTGGTTCGATGTGGGACCTATTTCTTCTAGTCATGAAATCGTCGGCTGTACTCATGAACCTATGTTACTGTAGGATTGTCTTAAGGCAACCATGTTTTTGTCGTCGATACTCAAGATTTGGATTTCCCATTCCAATACTCATTGAGATCTTGTAATTATGCGTTCTCCGTCATATTTAAAGGTCATGTTTTCAAGTCAAACTCAAACCCTCGTCTGATTGCACACGTTCCCGTCTTTTACATATTCATTGGTTTTGTCTTTTGTTCCACATATCAGAAGGAATGCCTCTTGCGTAGGACGAGTGTGTTCACCTCGTCTGGACTCAAGTAGATTTACTGGTTGTCCGTGCCTGGAAATCGGTTACTAGCGTTCTCCTTTTGGTGCTTGCTTATACCTTGAGGTCCTGCTTCTGAGTTTCTATCTTCATTTTCCGTAAGTTTTCTCCTAGACTGAAACTTCATGCGCATCTGGTCTGTTGGCATGCGCAGGATGGCTAATGGCTACTTCGAGAACGTAGACGTATTGCATGCAATATGATGTAAGGGAGACATGAGCTTTGTAGGAATTTGGTTCCTAGATGTTATCTTTGCCTCTGAACAAAACGTTCTATCTCAGGTGTGATTTTCAGTCCTTTCGGTATCCAAAAGCATCGTTACATATCGTTTTCTTCAAACTAGAATTTCCAAACTAACCGTTGTAAATAATCCATGTGTAGTGAACCGCTACCACGAAGTATGTATTCGAACAAGCCGGATGTTCGTTTCTTGCAGAACGCAGACTGCAAAGTAAAAAAAATTAGAAAATGGGTGTCTATTTCGGTTGTTTTGTTGTTGTTGGATAAACTTTGTATCAAAGTACTTCGATCCGGCTGTTACACTTTCGTTGGTTGAGAATGTCGAGGCAACCAACAAACACTGGTGACGATGGTCTAACCAGCTCCTTCGGTTGTGCAGGTCTGCACTTTTGATGGATCGGATCTGCTAATCACATTTCAAGCCAGTGGTGTCACTGCAAGTCAGCATGGCAGGTGTCGTTAATTTTCGACATACAAACTCGAGTTATCAGTGTAGTGTATGTGAACGTTGTTTTTTGTTGAGGAGTTCGTTTCAGAGCTTCCGGTGTTGGATATGCTCCCATTAGGGTGAAGATAAGATAAAGGTTTTTCTCTAGTTCTCCAACCGACCTGAAGGATCCATGAAAGTTTTTCATCATTATTCAGCTTACCCATTCTCTTGGATCTCCATAAGAGGTCACTGTCATGCTAAGGATAAATTTCACTTCTCTCTTTGGTGATTTGCACCAAAGAAGGGGACAGTACGTCTGCGGTGAAGCATCAGTGTCAACACTGATGTTGCTCTCTTTGATTATGATGATGACGTCGGTATTTAGGAAGGTCGTCCCACTTATGCACGTATGTCTGTATGGAAATACTTACCCGATAGGCTGCCTCCTTTTACTGCATAACTGGTATGTCAACCGAATGAAACATGAAAGCTGTGACGCTAACAGGTCTAGACAGAAGCAGTCGAAAAATCCGGATTGTTGTCCAATCATGGGCCCTCAGGGCAGTATCTCTTGCCTTGACCGCCAGGCTATTCCGAATACCGAGCTGCATGCCTATCCACTCTTATCCTATTCGCTCTAATCTTCAATTCACAGTGAGCGCTAGCACCCCGGTTTTCACGGATAAGCAGTCGTCTTATGCGGAGGGTACTTAACTTTTGACGCTGTTGCAGAGTGGCATCTCTGGTAAGTAATTGTCTGTGCTAAAAACTAAGTAGGCGGACAGGCTAACAACTATTTGCGAAAAGTCCTGACCCCATTCTCACTTGGTGGTTTGCCCGTGTTCAGTGAGGCACGGGACAGGACCACGGCTGGTTGTGTTATAATGGTATTTGTGGGTTTGTCTGGTCAAATTAACAGTCCAGCCTTGCCTTACTTTCATCGGTGGGTAGTGCCACCGAAGAGCACCTGTGCCGTGTTTCGTGATGGCTGAAAATCATTTAAGATTAGCAAATCCTATACGCAGTTCGCTCAAAAGTGTGTCAGGCAAGCACGACTGTGCGCAAGGTGATTTATACGTTCACACCAGGCGTTTGGTCGATGTGTCATTGGTTACTTGTACTTGTTCTTAAAGGTGTCCTCGTATGGCGTTTCCCTTAGAGGTGCATGCGACAGCAAAGGGGCTCCTTGCTGGAACCATTGCTCTGTTACGCAGATTGTAATCACCGGTTTAAGGTCGTAAGATGGACATACTAGGGATGACTGAATATCCGAAACTTTCATGAAAAAATATGGGAGCGTTTTAATCGTCCCTGTTCAGGTCCAACGAGTACCTGCGTCTGTTTAGTTTAATGCAAAGGCCTGATCTTAAGTGACGTGTTTCAAGATGTAAAGATCATTCAACAAGGACTCCGTAAGAGGTGTGCGTGTGTGACTTCATCTAGACCTGGTGATTAACTGCCATGCAGCCATGGAGGAAGAAGGCTTTTGTAAAAGGTGAAAAGAAAGGAGAGGAGTGCAAACGTGTTGCAAAAAGCCCCATGTCTCCAGAGAAAACAGCCAAGAGGGAGGTGCCTACATCTTCCAAAACCATTGAAATAAACACAAGTGACCATCATTTTGGAGTAAGACGACCTAACGTCCTCTGCGGATCTCACCCAGCACACAACGACAGACAAGCGTTAGCTAGGCAGTCCGGCTAAGAATTGATGGCATGGTCACCACTAGGATTGGCTGCCTTGTAGGGTTCCTAACCACGCGCAAGGAATACATGGACTCCATTCATTCAATCAGTCGCTCAGATGCAGTACCTTTTCGGCGTAATTCCTCAGTGCGACTCGAAGAGAGCACGAGGGCAGCTAATGCCAGGTTGCCAAAGGTTAAAAAGATCAAGATAATCGTTCGGCTGTTGCACCCTTTCGGTCCCTAGCTGCCACGCGACCCGAAGGAAGCACGAGGGCTGGGATACTGCCAGGTTGCCCAAGCGTAGACAGAAGTAATCAAAAAGCCAGTGTTGATTTCGAACTACGGACCTCCCGGTCAGTAGCTTCGCATCTTAATAGCTGAACTTTATCAGGCTTGACTTCATCTAGGACGGCGCGAAAACCTCCGCTTGTCAGTGGCCTTTTCCATTTCTCGTTGTCACTTCATGGTCTGTCCTCCGGACCTTACCCCAACAAACGGAAGTGGAGAACAAGACCTTTCGTAGACGGTGGTTGGGCATACGTAGTACATGCTCCAATCACCTTAACCTGAGAAAACCTACCTGGTGCTTGAACGAATCCGACTCATTACCTGGTACTCGCTTAGGGTCCGCTTTATTGCTTACATGCTGCAGCCAGTTGACACCTACTGTAATTCGAAGACATCGGCGATCAAATAGCTTGAAATTGCGGTTTTCATATCGGAGAAGCCAGGTCGTACAGCCATGGCATGTGACTACTCTCACGGTCGTTTTGAAGACAGTCCTATAGCCTCAGTGTTATTCAGTTCTGACGTCAAAGATGACGCAAATCGCCAAATATTACTCGTGCCTTGGTGATGTGTACAATGATTTCATCTGTACCAGCCCATATGGCTGCTAATTAAGTATACCTACCTATACCTACTCTATTTTATCATCCTGAAGTTTCAAAGAGGTATGTGAGGGTGGTAAATTCTGAAGTAAAACCTTGCACTTTGAAGGCGAATGCAGAAACAGGGGACCGGTTCCGATATTCTGTTTGGAGTACCTTTTGCCGACACAGGATCGTCAAATAGCAGAACAATGTCACCCACTCCCCTAGATGTGATTTAGGCACTCAGATTCATGGCCCCTTGGACGGTACACCGCATGATGGCGTCGATGACAGAATCGAACAAGAATGGGATGAGGAGACTGTGCTGGCCAGTCTCACTAGTTGTGGTGAGGTTTTTAGAAAGCTGATTGTAAACCTTAATCCGACCAGAAGTATCGTGTCCAGAGGTAGGCTGACGATTTGCTGACTTGTAAAAGTTCTTTAGAGGGGCGGTGAGTTACTCGCTAACTGTCTGCGTTTTGTATAAATAATAGTGAATTACAGAATGCTATCAATTTACTCGGTGTGTGCACTCGCAGATAGGTAGAATCACATAAATTAACGGGTGGTGTGTACGTCTGTGCATTTTTGAATGAAAACCTCTTTCTGAACGATTACCTCGAGGTTAATTTCCGGTCATGGTGAATGCATATCACCACCTTGTATCTAGTAGTCAATATTGCTTCGATCAATCCACAAATTAAAGAGCCATCCTACTTATAATTCAATATATATGCTGCCCGAAGGGCCAGTAAACACGTGACTACGTGAAGTGTATTCCGCGGTTGAAGAACGGATGTCGCTGCATCTCTTCTGATTACGAGTTATTCACACAGCTGATCAGCCGCTCATGGCCAAGAGTTCGAATCTCCCAGGAAATCAGTGCGATGCGCGCCGTTGATGAATCCCTGTCAGGCTGAAACAGCTGTGCAGTGTTTCTCGGCTTCGTCTACAGGACGAACTTTCAGTTGCAATTTTCAGATCTCCCCGTACTACCAACAAAATATATGCAGTACTTTACGCTTCCCCCTAAGTTCGGTCGGAAAGTAGCCTTTTCACCACGTCTACCACTGGTGTATGAGAGCGATTTTACCAGCAGCATCTGCACTTGTTTGCACATCAATACGGTCAAGCGGGCGCCGCTTGATCGAAATTTAAGCAAATACATTCACTCTGTTAATTTCTGCCCAAGCAAGCATAATGTGATTAATTGATGAGTTTACTCTACCTCACAAACAGGACTTCGGCATGAGTGACGTATCTGAAGCGATTGCAAGAATGCACTCCAGGTTGCTCCACCTATTGTCTACTTCGAACGGGACAGTTCATCTACTTAAATGTGCGCCAGTGTGGGAGTGAGGGTTTGGTGGGGGCTGATGCTTGGTCATTCATTCGAAATAGCAGGTAGGGTCACTGAGGTTCTTGCGCTGTCGTTGGGCTGTTGTCGTTTGAGGTCCTCTGTTTCGTCCTTATATTTGACGGGACACTAGCCTACTGGTTGAGTGCATTCCTACTGATATCGAGACGTCTATGTAAGGAAAGATGTCTCATTGCGCCAACTTCCCATCAAACATCTGGGCACGTCACGTGGTACAAAGTAGATTCAAACCGGGATGCTCAACACCAAACAGCGATCGCGGTGGAATGATTGTCCGCCGAAATATATTCGGAGTTCTTGCGGCTTTGGTTTGGACTGCGAATCTTTTTTGCGTAGCGTTATCCCAATAGCCATATCGATCGTTAGCAGTGGAAATCGATTTGCAAGGCGTTGTTGTTCTCACCCGTACTTAAGTATGATTCGACTGGTTCTGTTCTGCTAATTTGTTTCTGTTTCTGACACCAACTGCGCCAAGTCCGACTTCCATCTATTCTGCAAGAGTATATTTAGTGGCACGGCCACCACTCGGTGCGAAATTAGAAGCCACTGAATAGAAGTCCCACGTACACAACTGTTCGCGTCTTGCTTGAACGCTGTCGACAATCACGCCAATATGAAAACCGAGTATCGAATGCCCGACATCCCGTGTAGGTATATTACAGAAACACCTTGAGGGTTACCACATGCGCCTCTTTCGTCAATGAGCTAGACTGAGGTGAGATTCAATGATGTCGAAATTTCGCAAGCAGCCGATCCACAACAAGCACTTCGCACGTTCTCCATGCCTTACGAATGACATGTGGTGACTATCCCCTATGGGATAGTCTGTTTTGTATGTATGTATGTACGCAGATAGTAGAACGGCTGTTTTACACAGAAAGGAATTATGGAGTTATTGATCTTGTCTCAACAGTCTTCCTGTCCGCCACATCAAATGTCATTGATCCGCCGTGAACTTCTCAGAACCGTCCAATTTAATTAGGTTAGGCAGTAGATCAGGGGACATTTGATCATAAAAAATCTACGCGGTCGATAAGATGACAAGGAAAAACACATTGATCGCAACTCCACCAATCAGGGAACAATATTAAGGTCTATGCCGTTTGAAAGGCTTGGTTGAAAACAGACAAGTTTTATTCCATTGTAGAAAGAGGTCTAACAATTTTTTTCCCAAAGCGAGGAAAAAGTGCATTATTTCGCTTAGGTAGACACTCGCTGCGTTATTAATTTGTTACCGGTTGCAATTTTGTTTATTATAGCCCCGGTTTAGTACCATATATGAACTTTCACTATTCGCAACTACTGATACGTTGCTGCTGCAGGCAACCGGCCAGTGGTTCAGCCGTTGCGCTCGCTTCGTATTATAGGGCACTCATGCAATAAGCAGGTGACTTGCTTAAACAAACGGATTTGATTGAAAAATTCTCCTTAAATATAGGTCTGATGGCTGATGTTCATTATTCCAGATGAATTCGTCGAGGAAATTTTAGTGATAGATGCACGCCCTCGGTCTTACCTTGCAGTTTTTTGGGGTAAGAATACTGAAAAGTCTCAGTTAACCAAACTTTAGGTATTGACCGAAATTCTTTCCGTGAACAACCATACAAGAATTACCTGGACGAACTAGTCTTCAAAGGACTTGGATCACACAGTATACATTATTCCTACAGGGACGGGGACGACATTTCTTTTGGGGTTTGTGACTCCTCAAGGCAAAGCCCACTGAACTGTGCAAGTGATAGAAAATACTGTCGTGAAGTTCCCGAGATAGTGACCTCTTTTTGATGAGGCATGTGTTGGGGATTTACTATGATACTTTAATATCAACACCGGTGTGAAAACACTAATGCTTGACCGCCAAAGAACTATGTCACATGACTTAGATATAACCTTTCAATTAAAAGGAGAGACGGTGGGGATATCTTGTGATATGAATCTCGGCATAAACTTCATCGAGGATGCCTAATGATGGAATGCTTATAAGGTGAAGAAAAAAAATCACACCCGAGTGTCCTTCAGAATAGATGTTTTTCATTCTTTGGTCTGCGTTTAAGCTATGATATTCGTTGTTGACTTGTGTATCCGGTATTGTTGAGCGATGGTCAAAGATACACGGGTCTGTCGATGTTAGACTACAATACATTGGTCAGCCAAGACCGTCCCTTTTCGATACAGGTGAATGGCTTAAAACTATTACTATTTGCAGTGGTGTCTGACAAAAATGTTCACACCATTTCTGTTTAATTTCGTCATTGGTGAGGTAATGAGGCAACCAGGAATGTGCAGAGGACATTGTTTCCACTTTTGAAGCAGAGCAGGAAGCGCAAGCAATAATAGAAAAGCTGACCATGGTCATCCTGCCCTTCAGCATGTACTGCGCGCCCACAAAGTACAAAGCCATGCCGCGGGACCACAGTCATTGAATGTGTTTCTAATATTTCAAGGAGTGACAGTGAATGTTGTGGAACACTACATATCTTGGAAGTTGCATTATCTCTGACGGTAGCGTGACAGATGAGGTGAGCGCAAGAATCTCAAAGGCCATAATTGCGTTTACGTCACCGGTGGCATCAAAAGGCATCTCACTTGGTCTCGAAAGGGCAAGTGCATCAGACTAAAGTACGGGCTGTATTGTTGTGCGGCTGCAAGACTTGGCCAATGCGGTCGGAGGACCTGAGACGTTTACAGGTCTTTGACTACCGATTTCCTAAAACTAGAGCTGTAATCGGCCGGAACCAGCGAATTCGGAATGAGGTGATCAGGCGGCTACATCCAGTACTGCAAGCTAAGGAGGCTGGGCCATGTGGTACACATGCTGACTTACCGGCTGTCGAGACGAGCACTGTTTTCTGTGCCTATCTTGCAGTGGTGGTAACCTAGAGCTGAACAGAATTTGGTAGATGGAAATGAAGGATGTCACAAAAAATCTGGATGCTATTGGTCCTGTACGCCTTCCAGGATTTGGTCCACGTGACTGTGCGTGGCTGGGGACACTGAACGATATGTGCCGTTCATGTCATTTCCTATCCAGATTGTCTAATTGTGTGTTGGAGGTGTAGGTACCTCAAGTCTGTTTTAGGCTAGTCTTATGTCTCCTTCCCTGTCCCGTTTTTTCTTTCCGTTATAAGGGTTTTTTCAACTAAATTGATATGGTGAAGCACTAGTGTTCTCGTCCTGTTTTGCTGTCAGTGATGAGACTGATGATTACTATCTTCAAGAACCCTCAACAAGGATTACTCTAGCAGCACAGAATCGCAATTTGCTCTGGCCAGAAGCTCATATTAATAGGTTGCTTTCTATGATACGCCAGCACCAAGTATGGAACGTAAATTTTCCAACGACATCACTATTTATTAGGTTGCTGAAATCCGTTGGACAACCAGCTGTCGATTTCGCTCTTCTTGGGGCGACTTTTCTCAAGATTCCTTCCTTGCTGTCATCATTCACCCGCTGCTTCGCACGAGTGTTCTTTTCACTTGTGATCCTATTGTCAGTACGTCCTTTCTAGTTGTTACAGGATAGGTAAAAGTCAGTTTTTATGTATGATACGTACGGCCAGTGAAAGATATGCATCCAGTCATTGCACAAGGGAGTCGGAGCGACGGTACTGTCATATTAAAAAAATCCCTCAACGTCAGCAGCAACACAGAGGTACCAAAGCGAGCGACCGCACTGTGTGTTTACTTTTGAAGAATTACAAGCACTCTCGTACGCGTATGACCGGATTATCGTTACCGGTATCGTAGATGTGCGTACAGATGTGTGCCGCTTTCCGTAAGTCAGTGCAATTTGGTTAGGTAGTTATGAGGAAATGGTTCTTTTTATTTACAATATTTACTAATCTGGTAATTTGTTGGAATTACCAATTTACTAATCTATGTTTGCAAAGGGGGTCGCCCTCAACCCAGAATATCTAGACCTTTTCTCCTCAGTGTTCTCCGTTTGAAAAGCACGTGGCCCATACCCCGTAATTCGCTTTGGTTGGACTATTTGCCCAGAATGTATCCCAATTACCTGAATAGACGCATAGTCATTCAGATCAGCTCACAGCAGCAGGTTTTTAGCTCTTTTGTTGCTAAGCTGCTTTTGTAGATTTTATGCAATGTCAACGTCCAGTGACTGTGTCCTTCTGACATGAATGTAGCAGATCACCTTACAGTGAAATGTCAAAATCGCCGCAATATTTTTTCGGGGTTTATACATATGCTAGCTCTGCTTTATAGCCGCCAAGCTCGATCACCTCAATAATTGGTCTCTTGGATGGATTACAAAATTAACTCATGTTAATTTCCATTCAGTCGTTTCGAATAGATAGGGTTAATTAGTGAATATACCGGTGGATTTGGTCTCTACATCACAGAAACGTGATAAAACGTACTTCTTAACTTGACAGATCTACTCATCCAACACGTGACAACACATTCAATGCTGACAATCTCGAATTCAGTACGGGATGTTCGTCTGCATGAAGTAGAATGACGTTGGGAGAGGAGAGGCCCACAATTTATGGTATTCATTCTTTGATAGAGATCACCATGAAGAAAGGTCACGTACCCTAAGAGAGTCTGCAACATTACGTCTCGTCAGCAGTGGCTTAGAGTGCGATCTCCTGAGAGAAAGCCACCTTTCAGTGGAAATCATCTACACCCCTTCCAGGCGTTGGTCTCTATTTTGAACACCGTTGTTGTCTGTTAGTGAAAAAAATCGCAAAATGACGGTGGAGGCGATGAGGTCGAATGAACCAAAAGTAACGTGTGAACCGGTTCAGCGATGGACATTACATGTTTGACGTTTTGGCAACAGGTGGCACGTGAACTCATAGGCTAGAGTGGCTGGTAGCTGTCTCACTTGTGTTAGCTAGTATAAGTGGATTATCATGTAGCCCTGTTAGTATAAAGATGATTTGTTGCATCGACGGGACAACGTACGACCACTCTTCAAGGCATTCTGAGAGCCGCACCCGTATAAGTCAACACGACGATCGATCACTGTCACTTAGCTTGGAAGATACAGATTGAGCTTCGAGTTTAGCTTTACTCTTAACCGTAGCAATGACGCGTATGGTGCGTGCTTTTCGGAAAAACCTTTCGGTTGTCTACTGTTTTTTTTTCAACGCCCAATTTATACTACGTGCTAGAATACTTGATTTGCCTCAAGTTATACCAAACGTATTCAAAACAGTTCAAGCGGATGGTCATCACCACACGTTCTGCACAGTTGCTATGTTTATTTTTTTAGAAAGTCCTGACGGCTAACAAGTGGCTTGACGAAATTGTGTGACACGCCAGTTTTCGTCCAAAATTCCAGTAGTAGACGAGGTGAATTTTGTCACCGTGTTAACCAGGATTATGCAACGACATAGCTAAAAGATTATTGTCGCTGATCTAGGGCCACACCGTTCAGTGGACCATTGTTTTCATAAACCTTTTATCAGGTTGTACGCCAATGGAGTAGCGTGCACAATTGACATACGTAAACGCTTCAGAGCTTAGAAGGACAACTCGCTTCTCGGTGACTCATCTTTGTCGGTCCAGCCGCTTGTTTGCTCCTGACTCGTAAACTATACTGGTCATGGGAACCACCAGAAAGAATTTGTGGGCAACTCCAAAACTGCCCATGGATTCAACTTCAAAATGCCAACGAAGAACTAGCTGAAATCGTTAAAATCGAAATAGATCGCCAAGTCAATCCGTCATAATTACACAGACATTTAACAGGTGCTCGCAGGCTGTTCAACGTAGTCATGACTAGTGTACAACAACCGTTAACTCCATCAGCAGTCTAGCTTACCCATCGATCGGTCGTCGATCAATGACAGGCATCCGCGCCACGTGGCAATGCTGTGTAGGTCCGATATCTATAGGCCTTCTGCTGTTTACGGGTTTATGTTTGTTTGTCATTTGTTAACCCATATCAAAGCGGCTCGATGGCAGGTTGTTGAAAACAACTTTCCGAGGTTAATCTATGAAAGAGTTACTACTATTACTGCTACTGCCTACTTGTTTTGTATTCAAATCAGCGAAAAGGAACTTCAGAAAATTGCGTGAATGCTTATTTCGGAGCATTTTCACGGTGGCTCCGGGAAGAATTGGCTCACCTGTCTGTCTACGAAATATCAATTTCTTTCAAACGTAAAAGTTATTAGCCTCGATCGCTTTTGTATTTCAGTACAACTGACGTGTATGACTTTGCGTAGATTCAAGCTTCTATTGTAATACGAAAATTAGGAAGGATGGAGATACTGGCGTGCAGTTATTTCGTTTTACTCATGTATTAACTGATGGCCAAAGGAAGTGTCACCTGATCCATACACAGTAGGAGATGGAGCAAGAACTCATTGAGAGCGAGCCACCTTAGAATAAGGGGTGCTTTAGCTATGACGACTCATCTCAGTATGCGTAATTCTGTTGTTGGGCACCCGTGTTGAATTTAATCTGTCACAGTCGCCAACACGTACGTCTGTGATCAGTGTTGGTTTAGTAAGCCAACTATTCTTCAACACCATTCCACTGGAAAGTGCACGCATAACAAATGCTCATACAGTATTTGTTTGCATGTACGAGGCAGTAGGTAATCACGTTTTCATAGCTTATTTAGCCACTATCAGTGTACCTGCTAATATTACTACTAATAATGGTAACCATTTCGTCCATATTTGGTCTTCTTTCGCCTCCCGTATCAATAAAACTATCAAGTGCCAGTTGTTTCAGGTGTCTTCGGCCTGTACAAACTCTAAACCACCGACTGACTGATTGTTTTACAGCGCTTTCCTGCTCTAGAGCAATCAGATTATGATGAGTGTTCCCCTAGTGGCTACAACTTCCTTGGAACTTGCAACTTCAATGGAAATAGTGTTGTTGTTCAAACACGTAACTCCTATAACGTGCATGCTACAGGAGTTACGTGTCTGAACATTGATTAGACAGTGATACACGTTCGACTCCATTTGAAGCAACTCATCACAGAAATAGGAGACTTGTTGCAAAAGTGCTCGTGAGCGTCATTGCTTCACTTCTCATGCTGGCCAATACAGGGTCCACATGTTTGATCACCTTTTGTTATGGAGTCACCAAGGCACTGTGTTTACCTATAATGAATTCAACGCAAAATCCAGACGTTGGTTGTGATTCGGTGATGATGATCTCTGATTGTCTACCATCAGTTAGTACCAGCTTAAACGGTCGCTGCCGAACGAAGCAGAAGTGTGCTAGTGCAAATGAGGAAGGCCGAAAATCAACAAGACATATTGCCGTTTGCTTCATGTCTGGTAACATGCATTCCCAACTTGCTTCGAAGGTAAATGTTCATTATTGCTCGAGGGTTCTAGGCAGTTTCTGGGCTTAATAAAACTGGGTATGACTTGGGGACAATCTTGAGACACAAATCTCCTTAAAGTGACATTACAAACCTTAGCCATGCAGCAACCGAACTTATTAGAATTACGTATAAACAGATGAATTATTGATAGAGTAATCGCATCATCGTAGAGTTTATCTACGCAGTACATAATCATGCACCCAGATAAGTGTGATACTCCAGATTGATCAATGCGAGGTGGGGTGTGCGATGCAGGATGGATTTACTCCTTGCTCATGCAGTTCAGCATACAAACGCATCAGATTTCCAACCTGTGGGCAAGGTTAACTACTTGCAAAGAACTTCTGGCGGAATGTTTTCCTCTGAGAGACTTAAGTCAGAGGGATACTTTCATCATTAGACTGAGTCGACTGATCAGTCGTTTGCTGGGCTACTGTTGTAGAAGCACTCATCGGTTAAAGCGGTTCGTTGGTATGGAATGTTCATTTTGTTCTAGAATTAGGTCCTTGGAGGCACCATTAAGCTGCATTCAAAAAAGAGCTTTATGAACCCTAAAGGCCGGCAGTATGAACGTTCACCAGGTGCAACTGGTCCTGGATTATAATTACGAATCATTCTCATCCGTCAGTTCAGGAAGACATCTGTTCTATGCCTTAGCACTGCATCCATCCGTCCATTCAACCTCAAGCACACCATCCTTTGTAGAATTTTTAAATAGCCCTGAACACTTACTTTTGCCACGTTTGATTGGTAATTTTGAATTAATCCGAAAACAACCGCACCTAGTCGAATATCTGGGCTGGCATTTTGCACAGTGCTGTGGTGTTCCGCCAGCACCCACAGGTGCCAAAAAACACCTGTCATCTGTTCATCCGAATCCAGAGAGAGTAAATTCTCGCATCAATCCCTGCCTTTAGGTTCCTCAGCCTTTTCCTTATCTCCTCAAAATGGTAACAAGTTAATCTTCCCAGAACCCGCAAAAGCGATTATAGCGGATCGATCGCGGATGCAAAGCCTACTCAAG
>SJOL01009108.1:283943-329190 GCA_004794785.1 Opisthorchis felineus
TTTGATAGGGAATTCATCCTGTCAACGAGGCCAAACTATGCTGAAAGGATGAGGTTCACCGTACAGCCGTTTCATCCTTATTGGGAATCAGCAGCAGTGCGTATCTCACGAAACTCCAGAGAGTCTCAAACCGTCGACCTCCCGGCCACAAGTCTGAACTGTTAACCTTTCGGCTACGAGCGGATGACCAGTAGTGTGATTAACTCGCACTCTGACAGGATATAGCGCCGGTCATCCCTTAATCACGGGATCCACATCAAGGGGTCACATGTGTTAACTAAAGGAGCCAGTCACATAGTCTGAACATGTAATTTGCAACAAGTATGTGGGCTGGATAGAGCCTTTACAGTACAGCGAATTAGGCGCATAATATACGGCCTTCTCACAATGGTGAATCACCTTGGAAAAGATGGCTCCATTCGTGTCTTGGAAAGATTTGCTGTTTGAAGTGCAGAGGAGGGTTAACTAAAACCCACACAATTTCCCCGAATTAACCGTATTCATATGCGAAAAAAATACCAAGAAAAATAGTCAGCTAAGAAACGATCATGGTTTTCCCCGGCCGTTCTGTGAAGGAATAGCACAATAGATGGTGGCTGGCACGAGACACTGCTATGGACCTTCGGGGACTAGTTGTTGATCGGGTGAATTTGACCTACTCACCGGGCTCGACGGTTTGCATGCAGGTGTTCCACCAAAAATCGAAGAGAACCCATCAGTACGCGGGTGGACGGATAATGTCTCGTCGACTTATGATGAAACATTTGCAAGAAAGGTGCCAGGCTCGGTGAACAGAGAAACAGCTCTTAAACATTATTCCGACCACTGAATTTTCTACACAGTCCAGAGGCAGTAGTCTGTCTTCGGGGAAGTATCTGTTGGAGGGATCACGGTACGCAGAATGAATGATTAAGACGAAAACTGAAGCGCTCGTTATCCAGTAAATAAACACCACTAGTCATTGAGCACATTTTAAATGCTGAACAGCTAGTTTCCAAAACGAATCTGAATAGATTCAACTTTCTTGGAAATTTGCTTTCGCCAACTGACACTATACCATCCTCCAATTTGGGATTAAGTTTCCCATAAGTGTAAAATCACAACCACACCACACACCAGTGCGCAGACGTTCTGCTGTTACGAATCGAAACAGTGCCGTCAGCTTTCTGAATAGATCGGTTGTAACTACACATACACACAGAGTGGAACGATTCTCCTACCCACAATTAACAGTGTGCAAATCCTTTTTCGACTGAATTTTAGCAGGAATGCAAACAACGTAAATGAGTAGGTGAAATAGGCTGTTTGTTACTCCTGGTCACTTAATCATGCTCAGTAGTATCAATGTCACCCCGACAAGCAATGGGATGTGCGGCCAGTACTCACTCATACGCGCACCGGTATGACGCAGTTAACATAGTTCTGTCACGACGTCATCCACATCTTCAAATAATTCGAGTTCTATTATGATGCCGCATATCACGAACAAGAAACAAACTGTGATGTTTTGTTTCCCGCTCTAGCCATGACGCACTCTATGTTAACGATGGGGGTATACGGTGGTAGACGAGAAGAATTTACCGATGACATTTCCACCTATAATTACACCTTAAAATTACCCCCTATTTACCCTAAAACACGTAACTAAGGGATGCTCCTTCTAAGAAACTAACTACCCCAAGGTTTCCTACCTACCAGATCAGGTGAGCAAGTGTCCAGAGCATGCTGTGTTTACCTCAGTCTTCAGAACCGTAGTCCCTGGAGGAGCCACTATTGGCGCAATTTATGTCTCCTTATTGTTCCAACCAGACTGAGTCAGACAACCCAGTGTTTGAAAACTGCAGTTGAAGCTTCCTACGACTCAAATCCGGGAAGTCACCAGTGATCAGTTACCGAAAGTTCGCTTAATCCAAAAGTTGAATTAAGTCACTAGTCACTATTTTTTATCGTTATCTTCATCTCACCAGTATATGACGAATTTTTTTCCAACGATGTTCTGTCTTTCTGCCAATGCCGTCTGGAGTTTTCTGAAGTCATGCTCTGTGAATAGATCAGAAGATCTAGTCATGATGACCCGAAGTTTGCGTAAGGACGCATTCAATATTAACATGCTAACCCTCAAATTTTCGTCAAATTTTCAGGGCTCAATTAAGGTTTCTGTCGTGTTGTGCCAGTTGGGTAGACAGTGTACATAATCTACATAGTATCAGCAGAGAACGAATGTAGCTTTGGGGTGAATGAGTTCTTTAGTAGAAGTAATCCGATGAGTAGCGTTAGATTTAATATTACAGACCTGAGTCATTTGAACTGTACTGTACAGTGGTTTAACCCCTGCTAGAACTCATCTGTAGTGCGTATACAAAGAAGCCCAGAGTGCTCGTCCTAACAGGCCTACAGGTGAAAAGAAAACAGCTTTGAGCTTCAGGTCGTTGGCTGTCATTTATGGAAAATTAAGTGTCATTGAACAGCGCAGTTTCATTTAACTTGACTTGGGATTGGTCAGTGAAACAGATGATCACCCCTTGAATAGAGAATGACTTGACTTGGCGAGAGGTTTATTCCAACCTGCGCACACCAACCTGCATGGTGTGCGCAATTCTATAATGGTCGCCAGTTATTCTTACATATCTCAGTTGCCCTTCAACTTAGAATTCCTAAACTTGGACTGATCCCGCCCGGGTCTAGATAGATGCTGACTGCGATGATCTATTGGGATTGGGCGCATAAAACCGTTAAAATATCGCACATGTTATAACTATGTGGAACGTTATGATGACAAGCTGGGTTGGTAGTGTCCACGTAATATCTTCCCAAGAGTGGTGCGAAGGGACGAAATCTATGTAAACGAGTTTCCTATCCCAAGGTCATACCTGTTATGTCAACGATCGTGAGCGTTGCTCCCTAACGAGATTAGATGATCGACTAGTCCCACACACCGGCGAAAGGACACTACCTTGTTTAGTATCCCTTAGATTTGGATAAGTAAAAATATAAACACGTGAAGGCATAGAAGTTAAAAGCAAAGAAAAAGTGACCAAACTGGACAAGTCAGAAAGAGGTGGTAGATTGCTTGGCAACCCATTAGGATATCACCTGGAAAGAGCAAAAATATTCTGGAGGAAGTTGTCTGGAAAGATAAAAACCGAGCGCTGGGAGACATCCCTAGTCAGATCAGTCAGATCAGGCAACCCATTAGGATATCACCTGGAAAGAGCAAAAATATTCTGGAGGAAGTTGTCTGGAAAGATAAAAACCGAGCGCTGGGAGACATCCCTAGTCAGATCAGTCAGATCAGATCCTCAAACCCAAGGAAAACGTCGAAAGATTTTAAAGACTACTTAAATGCACCCCTCATTAGGAAACGAAAGGACGCATGAGTGTTGTATGAATGTAATTCAAATTCAAGGGGAAGCGAACTTGGCACCTGGAAGCTCACGTGAACAAAAGACGTACAGTGATGAAGCGGAGTTCGATCTGGACAGCTCGGATGCTCTAGAGTACTACTAAAATGACTACAAGAAAGAGGAATTTTCGGTGGCCGAAGTCACCGGTTCTGTGCTGGTCTGGAAAGCTTTTTTCAGAGACGGTTTACAATCCTTGGAGAAAGGCAGACGGCAGCTTCGTACTTTAATGCACTGAATAACACTCTTCTTTCAGTTATCTTTTGCATTTTAGATGGGGATCCAATGTTTCGGCTTCAAAATGCCCACACACAAACCATATACCTAAAAAATTGTGGTCATTATATCAAAAGGCCACTCAATGGGTTGGCTGGCTCATAGTCTAGAACTCCTTCAGGAGCGTCGGTAAGAATTGTGTATAAAGATAACCGTATCCTTTATATAATCAAAAAATTGGAGGTGGAAATCACGAACAGTCGAAGGGTCGTTAAGGTAGAAAGTTTGTGTACACGTGAAGATAAGCCGGCGTTTGATTCCGTACTTAATCAGATTCTTCAGCTAATTACTTCAATGACAAATATTCCTTCTAAAATACAAATACTGAAACACCAGAACAGTTCTATCATAATCGCCAGTCGGTCGTTCCAACCGAAGTCACTACGCCCCTTTGTTGTTCCGATGCCCAAACGCACTTTATTGTTTGGGGTCCTGTTGCAGCAAGATGCCTGACGGATGTGCTTTAAAGTAAAAATATGTCCACGTGTCCTGCGGAGCTTCAAAACTGCATTCACCGATTCTCCGAGTAATGGAGTTGTATAATTTAGGATATTCTGTTTACATGGCTAGCTCTGCTGCTCAAATGAATCTTTAAAATTTCAGTCTGCTCACTGTCTTTTCAAGTTCTAATGCTTCCAGAACGTTTCAAGATCACTCACTGTTCACAGCAAACAGATGGCTGAGGCGCTCAATGGAACTTCGCCTATTTCAGATGCAAAAACGGAACACTTGCACGACACATCAACAGCTCACCTTCCATCCTCGATAATGCTGGTGACTGCTTTTTGATTTCCACTATTGGTTTGGTA
The DNA here is from genome assembly GCA_004794785.1 of Opisthorchis felineus. NCBI lineage: Eukaryota > Metazoa > Platyhelminthes > Trematoda > Opisthorchiida > Opisthorchiidae > Opisthorchis > Opisthorchis felineus. The sequence goes on from SJOL01009108.1 coordinate 288,430, forward strand.
ACTACTGAGATATGACCTTTAGTTCCAAAGTACATTGAGTTTGCAACACCAGAAAATGTAAGGTCGACTGAAAAATACGATGAACGTGTTTCCATTCCACAGCTCTTTTATTTTAGAGGTACAAGGTGTCTGTCGTGGCAGGATTTCAGGTGTCCGGTGAATTGGACAAATAGGGTTGATAACTACATTTGAGTTGGAAAGCCCGTGGGAAGCACCTGTATTGTTTGTGGTGAACAGCATATTTTGGGAAAATAGCGTACATCTGACGGACACGCCATCGAGAGAGAATCCTCCCAAGCACACGAACAAATCGACGGCGTTCTGAAAAATAGGCAGACTCCAAATTTTTCAACCTGCACTAATGAAATTACAGGATGTTTGTTTCCTAACGCTTTCATCTCTCCGAACTGAAGTGGTTCAGCCTGTTTCAGAAACTCCGTAACTTAGCCGCTTTCGCAAGCACTGTGCATGAACCGATTTACTGGATATTCAGGGGTGTATGTCGATATGTATTTCATGGTAAACGCTTTTGTGACAAATTGGGCACTTTCTGACTCGAGTGAGTTAAACTGATCGGTTGGAAGATTTTGCTGTAATATCATATTTTTATTGTATTGACTGCATGTTCTGTTACATTTCAAATGGGGTTACTTGACTTCAACATAGACGCAGTATGGCTACGAACTCTTCTGATTTTTCGACAACGTAATTAGCACTTTGCAAAAATTCCGAAATAATTAAAATGCATATTCGCAAAAGAGGTTTTAGTTTCTAGGTTGAAAGTACGTATTCTTAGGTTCCGTGCCGATCGAAATGTATAAGCAACTTTAGTTTTTTCAAGTTAGAGAGGATGCAGGAAATTGCGAATCTGTTCTTCAAACGCTGATATTTTATAGTGAGCAAATTGAACTCTGTCTCACTTGTGGCCAGGCACGTGACGGTTCAAATAATTGAAATCGATCTTCGTATAACCTACAGCCTGCAAACGGTACGTTTTTCCCGCAACATCTTTTGTGAACAACTATACATAAGAGCAGACTGCCACTTATTTGGTTTCAACGGGAGACTCAATTGAATTCAAGTGGATCTCTCGTTTATGGTGGTCCGCTTCAAGGGGATGTGCTGCACCAGGCCACCTAATGTTTCATTTGGTGTTATATTCGAGTTCGACCATCTCAAACTGGAGATTGGGCTGGATTCAGTTGAGTCTGCTGTCAAATGCTGTGCAACTGAGAGTATTTGTAGAAATCTGTCCAATTTGGACTCAATTGGAACTTGGAAACTTGGTAACCGTGCTGACCTGATGAGCCGAAAGAAGAGCAAAACCGATCGTGGGTTTTCGAATGGTTTTCAGAAACCTTGTGAGTAGTGTTACGTCTGTAGACTGTTACTTGCTTTTAGTGAAGTGAATTAAAGCTCTAGCTGAATCAGTGCCCACATACACCCTCGGTGTCACCGTACATAAGAGTGATCATGGCAACAAGGACGGTAGCGTGCGTAAATAGTGAGCGGCGGTATGTAGAACTTAGGTAGTAATCCATGGTGCACTAGTTCAATTCTGTAAATATTTTGACCAAAAGGTGTAAGTTGCATGCCATGAAACAACCACCCTCTTTCATTTGTGTTGTTCCTCCACAATCCTACTCACACGTCTACCCACTCCAAGTAGAATTTCGAACAGCATAGATGGAGTAAAAGTGCTTTTTGTTATCTCCTCGTCAGACCCAGACGTATCATTAAACTTGCCGAAGTCTATTTGAACGAAGATACTGGCTACTGCATAAGCCATTTGCATAAAAACTCGCTTGTCTGAACCTTGTATTCAAAACCGATCCGTACGAGCGATAGAGCTCATATGGACAGCTCAGAGCTCAAGTGACAGGATCACATGAATTTCCTACTTTGTGTAGAGTAAACTATTGATAGCTCAGCTCGATTGGTTGTAGTTCTGTTTAGTGAAATTTAACTGCCTAGCTGAATTAACAAGTCTACGGCCATATTCCGCACTGGTTCGTTAGACAACCACGAATTGACCTTTGACCAATGTACTTGTGTTGCTTATCCCTGGAGTCAGTTTTTGATCACATGAGGACCATAATTGGGCAATGAATGCTAAATTTCAGTTTTCCTGTCAGTGACGAAAACCGGAAATATTGCGAAAAATCGTTAATGGGAGAGCGTATCTGCGGTAGTGAATTTCCCAAAATTTTATTTCTTAAAGAATGTGTGCCACTTCATCGGATTACCTTATCGGAAGAAACAACTCCACTTAAAATGTACAAAACACTGCAGATAGAATTTCTCTTGTTTCGTCTCATTTTTAGTGTCGACTAACCCATTTCTAGGACCGACACCATCCAGACGGACGAAGTGAGAACAAGGGAGGTCGCTGACACAAACGAGGAAAAGCGTTCTTTTTTAGACTTCTGAACTTGCCACTTATACACACGTCACCACTCTTGTCTGTTTCACCCATGGTCGAATTTGAGGAGATAGGTAAAAGGTTTAAACTGGATAACTAACGAGTTTGTTGTCGGCGACTTGAATGCAAAACTTTCTTATCAACTCTTATCAATGCAACTCTCTTATCAAGTTGCTAGTACTCCCACATTGATTACAGAAGGCAGCATTGTGGTCACCTCTGGTGATTTCCAATCCTTCCGAGTGGATCATATTATCGTCAAAATTTGGGTAAGACCAACTTTACTGAAGCATGGGTACAAAAGCCTTTTTTAGTCGGAACCATCTCACTACATGAAAAGATCGTCAAGCCTATTAAATACGCTGAACGAAAATATTTGGAAACCACCTACATCAGCGGTTTGAAACCGGAAATCAGGAAACATAATCTTTGCATTTTCGGCGTTAGATGACTGAAGGCATTTGGAAGGAAGAAGCCCCTGGAACCAGCAGATCGAGCACTGTAGCCCAAGTTTTGCACACCTGATCTTTGGATTGCTATTTGCAGACAACTGCTACATAACTGACAAAAAATGACAGACGCTCTTTGTTTAGCACCAATGATTCGCTGGCGTATGAATATGTGTAGGCCTTTACTCAGGTCCCTCTCTTCGTTTTCCAACACATGGCTTCCCTTTCTGGGAAGACAACGAACAACTCAAAGACGAAAGAGCCTAGTCGTGTTTATTTTTTGATGGCTAACAGTAACCAAAACACATGTGTACAACTAGCAAAGCAGTAGTCACATCAGTATATTAAGAGACGCTGTAAGTCATCCGAAATTCTGGTCGCCTAGTAAACCAGTCTAATGTTTGTTTTCCGATATTGTAGATAGAATAATGCGTAGAATTACGCAGAATCGCCGCGAATCGGTGTACAGACGTGTACAACGTTATCGGCTCCACTTGACATTTGAAATAACTTAACTCCTAAGAAACTGCATACATTCGAACGTTGATTCAGTGTGCGCTATTGGAGAAAGTTCGCTACATTTTTCGTGGTTTCAACTGCTCAGCACCTGTTGCTCAGTTTAAGCGTATTCAATAGTTTCATTCATGGCTTTGAGTTCCAGTCTATCCCAACACTTGTGAAACGTGCATTGCCACGGATTTCCAGTTTTGAAAAATGCATTAGCACAATTTTGCATGGAGAAACCGGAAACGGATATCTGAACTTACCGTAACGTGTACACGAAACAGTTTGGATTATTGATCACGAAGTTCCTTTACTGGAAGCTTATACTGCTGCTTTAATGAGTGCTTAGGATGTATGAACACCTTTGTCTTACCGTTTGTGGGTCTTACTCACTACTGACAGCGGTCAGTTCGTTCCTGAGTCACCCTCGATTCAGATCCTAAGTTTGACACGATGCTAAAATACGAATAAATGGAGCAGTTACGTTTGTCAAGGCTTCTCTAATTACTAAGGTTTGATTTGGTATCTTCTTGAAGTGATCCGTCACTGCATGGCGTATTGTCTAATCTGCAAACTCGACACTCTGTCTACCGTAAAACTTCGAAAAGCAGGAAAACACACACTACACATCAATCAGGTTATCTCGTGTTCACTGGCGCCGACCCCAGTATACCTAGTACATACCAGGGGTGTGCATTAATGATATCCTGTCACACGGTTACCAAACGTTTGCAAATCAATTGCCAAGCTGGGTGAACAGATCGACTGTCACCCAATCAACAGCCAACTGTGTGAGCATGTTGTTTCAGAAACTACTGGAATATCACAAAGAGCTGAACCGTAGGAATTTATCATTTTTTACCAGTTGTAGGTGGTTGCGGAATTTTTGAAATTTTCAGTCACGTTACTATTGTACGGAAAACTCTCCAGCACCAGAGGAAATTGATGTAATTGTGTGGTTATCCCCTTAATAATTCAAAAACCTCTCCGTCCAAACTTGCGTTAGAATTCTAGGAACTGTTGGCATGCGTATAACCATGATTTACCAAATAACAGAACAGTTCGTGCTGATATTCCACGCAGCTACACTTGCAGCAAAAACATAAAAGTCACATTTTGATGCACAACTTCTTTGACTTCATTCAGTAAACGCAGCAATCAGAAATATGGTTGGATGTGCACACATTCTAAATGATGCTTTGAAAAATTTCTTAAACACTAAAACCGCTCATCAGATCCTGGCCGGGTTGAAGAACACAGCTCCAAATATTTGGGTGGGATAAATTCCACTCTGCATTGTCCTACAACAGTGCAAGAAAAGAATATAACAAACGGTCAATCTGGAACAGTTTACTTCTACTGTTTAGGGTAGCCTTGTAACTTCTGTGACTGGTCCTCTTTTCAGGATAACTTTCATCGTACAGACCAGGCGAATGGGATCAAAAATGGACCCTTCGGTCCGACCTGATTTTCTCTTCTTCCCTTTTATCATGTTCTGGCTGGTCGTGTTTCAAGGAACATGTGAACTCTGGAAAAACTACCGGTTTCGTCTTGAAGAAGTCATCTACGACTGTAGAGGGTATTTCTCCAACATAGAGAAGGAGCATGCAAGGAAGGTTGTACATGAGGTAAGTGCACGGTTGATTATTTGAGTTCCAGTTATATGAATTTCCGTAAAACGAGGGGCTTTAATGTCGTCCTTCCACCACATGATGTCATCCTCTGTATGTCTAACCAAAACGATTTGTTATGGTTGCGTACCAATTCTGAACCCGTGTCGGTGTTGTTGTCAGCCTTTTTGTGAACAGTGGTGTTTTTAACAAAGATGATGTCACTCAACTATCTGCAATGCTTCTATCAGTGTTGTCGCTTCTGAGAGCGATAAGGAAGATAACTGTTGTGTTTTAGATTGGTTGGCATCCGAATCGAACTTGCCGTTCAGAAGCATTCAAACCACTGTTAAAGCCTACACATAGTAGGAAGAATACAGATAGTTTGCGCAACCGAATTCGGTCCTGCATATCAGCCCTAGGTGCCGATGTAGACCCGAGGGAATATGATCGATACCCTGGCGTGCAAAGGACTGTGCAAACTATTGGCCAGCTCAAACATGATGCCGTTGAAACAACACATGGCAACAGACGGCGAATATGTGTCATATGGAATTTAGAACAATCGGATAATGCAGTGTACTTGTGTCCTCTGTTTTCTCACCAATTTCATTCTCCACTGAGATTTAATCCCTTATGATTTAGTTCCGCTTTTGTCCGGTACAATTTCAGAATAAAGCCAGTAGAATCATTCCTTAAGGTAGCCCTTCTGGCGTTTTAGCCAGAAGTTGAAGTAGAGGTTGTTCGTTGAAAATGACATTCACGAAATTATTTTCCATGCTCACTCAGTTGATAAGTTAATCTATGTGAACCAGATTTCTCGTTACCTTTTTGAAACAAATATGCCTAAGCTTGTTCTATAGTTGGAATAAGGGGAAGGATAAACAACGTCAGATCTAGAAACTTGACATCAAAAGCTTAACAGTTGGTCTTTGGCGCTCAGGCTAATAATATATGCAGGGTTAGGTCATCAGAGGCGAACCACCTAATGTCTAGAGAATCTTCATTCTTGTGGACTCATTTGACTACCCTCTTTTCCAAACTCTATGGGCATCCATACAGCGTAGAAACCCCGACTCTCATTTGCTCGTATCTGGTTGCTATAAGCTAGTTGTGGAGAAAAGCTTCCCAAAGGTATCTGCTTTCACGCATTTGCCAGATTTTGCGAACAACATTCATGTTCCACTGTTTTCACAGACGAAAATTTTGTTGATAAGTTTACTACACGAGTAAGTTGTACTGTGCATACAAAATTAGTCCGCCTGATCATGAAATCCAGAATCACAGTCATACGTGAGAATATAGAAGCAAAAGATACTCAAGCCTTGTGTAGCTGCTGATATCATCGGCAACACTAAGAGGTGACGGCTAGTAACTGCTTAGGAGAAAAAGAATTGCCACGTTTAACTATCTGCGACATACAGCAGGAGGCATGGAAAAGGTTTACTTTGGGGATCCGTGTACGGCCCATCTTCTTATGGGCCGCCCTTGGGGCCAGCAGCTCACTGACCTTGGAAGGCTTGCGTAGATGTTTTTGATGGGGGTAGTCTAGCCATATCCTGCGTAACAGCTACTTAGCGGCCGTCTCAAGCTTTTCGTAAGGAGGAACTGTACTTCGGACCTATCAAAACCGAAGATTATGCGGCATCAAATGGAGTATGTAAAAGGAATTTCGGTGTCGTCCTTATAACTTGGTCAGGTCATGCGAATTCTGGTGAATAGCAAAGCTTTTCAATACAGATCCCTGTACTCGTTTAAAACAACTTTATTTAAATTGTATTTCAGCGTTTAAGTAGCGAAATCTGGATAGCGTAGCCCAATATTTGAGTCCACGCGTGACGCGGTGGGTGTTCCTTTCAGTGCTCGGGCAAATCGGGAGTTATTCAGTTCTGTTTCATCTTACTCCCGGGCCAGCAAATAGCCGCGTTTTGGCACTGATTATAAACACAGGCTTTCCTACATGTCCCCATTCAATGTTCTTATCCTGTTTGTCCTCTCAGACGCAAGGAAAACAGAACTGCAACAGCTTTTCAACAACCCTGACAGTTCTCCCACATTTCATTTTCATTAGCTCATCGGAAAATCATGTCCACTGCATGTGAACATGGATATTAGCTTGTTTACGTAAGTGTATTAGTCTGCGTATCGTGCTTCCTGTTCATGCCGACGATTTTCGTTTACACAAAGATATATTTCTTTTTATATAGAAGAAAATGTTGGTAGCTCAGGTAGCGTAGATGGTCGTTGGCTTGTTCGCTGAGCTGGGCAATTTGATTGCAAACGTTTCATCACCAATCGAGGTGACATCATCAGTGCGTTATTGGGGAGCGTAGTGATGCTACGCATCACCTCGATTGGTGATGAAACGTTTGCAGTCAAATTGCCCAGCTCAGCGAACAAGCCAACGACCATATATTTCTTTTCTTTATGCTGCTAAAATGTGGTCAAAATGGAGAGTTTGCTTTTACATCTAGATCGCCGTGAAAATTCGAATCTCACTATAGTCAGCAGACCTAGTTTTAGCATTCCGACAAACTGTAAGAAAAACGAGTTTATCAGATATTAATGATAGAACGTTTTCACCTTTTGGAAAAAATGGTGACATTAAGTTGTCTTTTAGCTAGTCGTTTCGGGGTAACAACTATACAGACCATTTGTGAAATTAATCTGTCGTCAGAAGGAACATTTGCTGGAAAGTATTCAGGTAAGGAAGCCTTCTACCATTAGGAGAGTTTTGAAACCTCTCTACAAGAGGAATGGAGGGGAAGGTGGGGAGTTTCGTTTCATTGCAGTTGGTAGGACAACTCGAACTAAAAACCAGTGCTCAACAATTTGTTTAAGTTATTCAGTAGAAAGTGCAGTACATTATATTTAACAGTGAAAAAATGATTTTCTTGGTCTCCTCTGCTGTGAGCACTGGGGAGAATTGTGCATTTCACACACAGTCCATCATTGATTTCGTCCTGTTTAAGGCCCATCAGGAAGATGTGGTCCCCGAACTCAGCTATAAATAAACACAGAGAAAACACCCAAGCCACAAGTAATCAAACCTAGACAGTGAATTGGTAGACATACCCAAATTCAGGTTGCCAGCATCTTCCAAACGCAACAACGCTTTGTCAATAATTCCAGCCGCGTAAATCTTAATACATTGAAATTCTTCAAAAAGGATATTTCCGCCATAATTCCAGAGCCTATGAAGAAAGTGTCACATCCGTGCTAGTTGCGGGTTATGGGTAACGTTTTTGCAACACAGGCAAGACGAACCACTGAAACTCCAACACGATTACAAATTTGATACTTCGCAACAAGATGTATGCCCAAACTACTGCATATTTTAGATCTGTCAAGGAAAAACTGGGTAAATTCACATGTTACTGCTGAATCCAAAAACGCCCAGACCTTCCAAAAGTTCACAGAGAAGGTATATCAGATGAACTGACTATCCCTTACACTACCAGCCTATGAGAAAAATGACAACACCCATAACCACTTCAGAACAGTTGTAAGCAATGTGAGAGATGCAATAAATTCTGTTAACACGCCAGCAAGAGAGACAGTGCGCAGTAAAAAGTGTCAAGCTCTTAAAGACCAGACTGTATAACGATGCACATTTAACACACGCAGACTTTTAATGTCTAATCACGCTGAACCTACCCAACCTTCAAAAGTACTAGACAAACGAGGTAGCCGTCGGCTGTCGATCCAACCATCGTGGTGAGCATTATTCTGGGATACCTAAATTCCAAGTTGCTGAACGCTTTTCGGTGTCCGTCGCGAGTTTGCCGGTGTCATGTTGGTGATACTTTTGCTGGAGATAAAATAGCTGTGACGCAACAAGGAATACAGAGGTGTTCCTTGCGACAAAAGATAGTTATCAGCTTACAGTCAGTCTTTCTGATTGTTTTTTAATAGTTGGGGAAGTTTCAGATGTGTAATTACCGATTCCGATTGATAATTAAAATTACATTTACCTCACCAAGACCATTGTGCTACAAGCTCTGGTCATCAGAGAAAATAAGATCAACTCTGGTAATAACTCTGAATGTAGTGTGTGAGACTCACGAAAGGAATGCTGAAAACCTACGAGTAGCCAATCTTCTTCCTAGATAAACTCAAGAATAAGAGGAAAATGAGACAACAACCAGGATACCAGACCCTTCATATATCGTCCCACGGAAAACTCTGCAGACGAATTCACAAGACCCTATCCGAACTTTTGTTCCGGAACCTAACGAGGGTTGACAACACTGAAGTCACATTCGACATATCCGGAATACCCTAAACCAGCGGGGGATAGAAAACAGTGCGCCTGCGATATTCACGGTGGAGACTCTGACGCAACCTGCATAGGGGAAAAAGTTTGAAAAATAACCTTTTTGCTGCAACACCATTTCGGTGCCTAACTGCCATTCCACTCGAAGGGACAGACGACTGAAGATAAGTGTCCCGGCATATACTAGACACACGCGACTCAACAAAAAACGCAATGGAATCGATCAGGTTGGAGAATATTCCAGCTATAAAACTCTTTCGGTGACTAGCTGCCATACCGCCCGAAGAAATAACGAGGGCTGGGATATTGCCAAGTTGCCAAAGCCTAGACAAGAGAAGTCGCGATGCAGAGATCGGGTTCGAACCACGGACCTTCCGGTCAGTAAATCTGCGCTGTAACCACTGAGCCATCTCGCTAAGAGGTTGTAACAGAGGCTTGATCAGAGGAGCACAGCCATAATCTTCAACGTCCGGCGCAGCTGCATAAATCTCAGCGACGAATAGCACTTATCTTATATCTGGCTCGGGCCCGTCCGCACAACATGAAACATACCAAACAGGCCTCAGCCCCGGTCAATTCTGCCAATCGGATAATGTTTGGGGTTGTTTGACACACGAGTGCACGTTTTATGTTAAGTCGTCACTTTATCCGTTTCGATTCGACTGGCTAGCTCCTAGCCATGAACATCCGTGTTGATCGACAAGTTGAGCAGCCATATTTCGCTGCTTCTGTCGTGTTACTCGTTGCAATGTTCACTTGAAAGCCGTCACCAAACTGACATGCAGTTTAATAAGAGTGCCACCAGAAGACTGGCAGCTAGACCAGGAGCATATTGCGGCTAGCGAAACAGGCAGTCACTCCTGAAATCACTTCAACTATGGAAGGAATTCCCGCCAAAGCAACAGTCACTACTGACCCGTTTGTAGTCGCTGATTTGTATTCAAATCCAGCTACTCACCGATATGTCGGATTGCGGTTTATGTATACTCTTTCCACTATTGCTAATATTCCCCATCTGTTGAGCTGCAGTGCAGGACTGTGTACTGGTACGACTTAGAGGCAAAACCCTCAAACCAGTATTGTTTTGAGTCTTGCGTTCTATGTAGAAATACTCGGCCACATTGCTGATCTCGGGATAGTTCATTTTTCCTACAACCAAGAACCTTGTTCTCACTTTTGATGTTGCCTAACATACACGACTGCATTCCTAAGAGTACTCCCGTCAGAACGAGGAATTTCAGAAATATTCTCGTGTGTTTTATATCACGTCGCGCTTCATCGGTTCCAGCATTTACAACGTAGAAATTGGTCTACAACCGAGCTTGGGATCAAATTTTGTCTGTCGATCGATAATTCCAGATTCCGAGGACCACGCCTACGTGTCTGTCCAGAAACGCGACGAAAATTATTATGGGCTGTTGTACAGTCTTTCCAAACGCTTTTCGTTTTATTGACATTCATCTTAGACTGAATAAATTGAAATGACGCAATTGGTTCCTCAGTTTTAACCTACCGTGTCCAGTCCGGATGCGAATGAAGGAACAACAGAACCCTCTTTTAAGCCGCAACATTCCACTTTGGCTATGCAGTTGCGTGATCCACCAATACTTGTGCCCCGGCTTCGTGATACACAGTACCAGAAATAGACTTTTGTTGTCCAACAGTGTAGCGGTCTGAACCAGGATGCACATGTGAAAGGCTAATTAACTAAAGCGAACTGGTTAAGCTTCGTGATCCAAATTAAAGCATACTTTGGTTTTTATCTATGCTACCCTAGTTAATTTCCTTGTTTATGATTATTATCCCATGGTCATCGACAAGCTATGGACGCCAGATAGCCTCCTAAATTGGTTGAGTCATGCCAGTTATGACTGGCGAGAAATTATTTCTGTGAATATGAACGGAGTAGGAGATTGGTTTGGAAATAAGCTAGCTTGAGTAACGTGACGATAACGGGAAAGCTCTCCACTGTGGAGGTTTGTTCGATGAAGGTGGGCAGCCTAAGTAAATCGCAGGGGGGAATATCGTGGGTATTCTAAACGAGAGATAATCTGAGACAGTGATCGAATATACCAATATTGAAACCGAGGGTTTTCAATAATTCCGATGAGTTTTCTTCAACTCTCAGCCAACCAAATATCAATATATTCATCGGTTTGTGTGCATAACTTGAAAGATTAGTACAACCTGGAGACTAATCGTGGGTAACTTTAAGCGACAAAATCTATCGAAGTAAAGACGTTTCAGACGCTCAAATATAATGTCATGTTGTTATGCTTGGCCGCGTAATAAAACAGGTAGGACAAAAAATTAGCTTTGATTGTTCAGTTGAGTACAGTTATGGAATACAGTTGCCTTATGTGCGCGTAAGATACTTGAAATCCAAAATACTTCCTACAAATTAAGGGGCGATTGCGCGGGTACTGTCCATATGGATCATTGTATCTGTGTGCTCCCTCATCCATTTAACAGTGACATAATAGGTTACCTTAGAGCTTTTTAGCTCATCGTGACCTTAGCTTGGTTTCACTGATGCTAACTTCTATACCGAACTAGACATTCAGAGGAATTGTGCAGCACTAGACTGGGCTTCATGACATGTGGTTGTCTTCTGTTGGGCTACTTCAAATGTTTGAGTAGCTAAACAATGCTTCCACATTTCTTCAGAGATACAGGTTCGTGTGTCCAACGAAATCACGACGTTCTCGGTAATACTAGCTCGGATAAGTACAGTAGGGAAGGTGGATAATATGTAGTGAGGTGCTGTGAACCCGAGTCTATTTATTATTCAACGGAGTTGCTGTATACCTGCGGACGATCAAGCTAAGGAGGCCTGTAAATATACCACTCCAAAGTAATCATATTCTATGGGCTCATTGTTGTGACCTACCTTAGAAGTTGGACCAGCCGGTACCACTTGCCTCATTTTCGCAAACAAGCCGATCATAATCAGCAGCAGCAGCTGTAAAAACCGTTTATTTTCCGTATGGTGGTTCTAGCTGCCACTGTTTCGTTAGCCGATGATCTGGAGATGTGGGGTAGATAGCTGCTCATTGGCGACCGTAGCTGATACAACTGATGCGTGACTACACGGGTGTCAGCAAACTCTTCATTTGGGTGGCCGGGAGAGGAAGCTATGTATTGAAATCAACAGCTTGGATGCATGAGCTCCATTGTGAGCTAGTGAGAGTACAAGTGATAAGCCGCCACCAGCTGTTTTGCTGGACGCTCTGAAAACGTACCGGTGCGATTAGTCCATTGGGATCCATGGAAGGTTTTCAAGCCTAATTTCTTTTGCGTTTGGGACTCCGAAAATTTAGTGACCGCACCTGTTGGATGAAACACAATTAGCTAAATTATTTTCTCCTTGTTAGCGAATATTCCGTAGGAGAACAGGCCTGACAGTTACTCTTTCGGAATATCGATCCAAATGTTGAATGGTTTTCTCCTTAGCAGATGTAAGTTGTCACACACCTTTTCCGAAAATAAAACCGGCTGTTTTTTGACTCTTTGCAAATAACGGTTCTCGCCCAAAACGAAAACCGCCTCTCAATGCGAATAGCACACAAAATCATTGTCTCTGTTTTGGGGATATCAATATCCCCAAAAAACTCTGTATCTTTATGTGCGCTAACGAACTTCTAGCTTATTTTCAAGGTCAAATTATGGATATATATATATGCATTGTCATTTTTCCGTTATCGCCTGTTAATCGCCTGTTGTTCGTAGCATTACAGGTGTATCCAAGGTTTCGTCTTCTTACTATTCCGCTGTACTGGGAGTCGGGATCAGGCAACATAGCTGGGGATAGAATATCGTCATAGTCCGCTCATATTGTCTTTTGCTCGCTGCGTTATCGAAACATAACACCCTGGCATATCTCCGGTAAGGTATCTTGTCTATTCGAAAATTACACACACTGAAAATTCCAAACCAACTTAGGAACCATGTGAATTGATTGTTCACAACAGGTGCATTTTGAGTCTGTATGCGTGAGCCCATTGCCTCTTTCTTACTTGTTTCTGTTTCGGATATATTTCAGTGCATACCACGAAGAATGCAAGGTCGAATTCAGTTACCACCCGTATAAGGACGCATTACTTGCTCACCCGCAATGCTCAGAAGCTGTCAACCAACTTTTGGCCAAATTACCGGAGCTGGTATGGGGATCACCCTGGGGTAAGTTTGCTATTAAAAAGTGACTCGAAATAGCAGAAGAAGAAGTCTGGTACTGTGGGTGGATTGTTTTCATCGACGAGCTATGTACCTTCCCTTTACCATGAAATCCCTCGCATCGAATGGGCCTAGTGCTTTCAAAACTGACCGAGAAATCATAAACAATCAACTACTATTCGATAATTTTTTTATCTGGTAGAGAAATTTCCCAAAGATTACCCTGCCAATGTGATGGTCATCTCCCCAGAAGGCTCCACAACCGGTATCCGTCCAGATTAACATAAAATCCTCCATCGCTGAAGATGCACCCTAACTTTCCAATTGGTCAACGACACTGTTCCCCGGTGCTTGATTTCATCCTCGATGAATCACCCTATCTAGTGAATCTTAGAACATCTCAGATGTCAGTCAAATCAGTAAGCGGGCAGGCAACATTTTTAGCTGGTATAGATCTTCTGTGAATCCCTTTATAACATCATACGGTTTTGTGTTAATGGGTTACCAGCACCCCTGGCTTGATCAAAGCCTAATTTTCTGAATACACTACAGACTCCCAATGCGATGAAACGCCAGAGTTTATTTTAATGCGACAATGTTTTAAAGTCTGCAAACATTGCTGAAGAATTAAGAAAAATTCAATTGGACTCTTTAAGTGACTGAGAAATAGCTTCGCTTACAAAATCGACTGTTAAACTGTAGGTCAAGAGTGAATAAGGACCTAAGGCGGAAGGTCTTTTGAAATGAGGTCAGGAACAAAACTATAAATGTGGTTACTTCATACTCAGCAGTGCTAAAATTGACTGAACTTGGTACAATTTGTCATTTTTGTCATTTTGCTTGGTCGATCGACTGCTAAAAATGCCCCGATCTGATTGGTTAAATAAAGCGAACGTGACCAATTGCCAAGAATACGAAAATAAGACATAGCATAATGCAGAAATCGGCTGAGTTACCAATATTTTTTTCATGTGTAAAGACTGATTTTGGGAGAAAGCAATTTAGGTTACAGAGATTTACAAAGAAATACGAATAAAACACCGATCCGCTGAAATGCCCAGTGGCATTGCCTGCAGATGGTTTTCAGAGTCCGGACTCCTGAGTGTAGGTCGAATTTCCGAATTATATTTCAACCATTGGCCATCCGTGAAGTCTCATTAGGGCGGTAGTTGCTATACAAAGGGTAGTCAGAAAGAAAGTAGGTAATACATGGAAATAAATTTTTGATCATAAGACAGAGCATTGTTCATAAGTGAACCAAAAGACAGTATAATTATTTCTGCTAGAAAACCTTACCATCTACGGGGTATCACCTAACCTTGTTAGCGTGGAAAGTGATAGGACTATCGAGCCACCAGTTCTTCATTATCATAACCGCCACCTCATGATCATTGGCAGCAGGACCAAATGAGAACATCTGTGTTCCACTACCATACAACCATATCAGTTTATTTGAATAAAGCCTTATAATGGAAAGGAGGAATCGGGACAGGGAGGAACCCTGCATACCACAAACATCCGCGGTACCTACAAGTGCAGCACCCACTCAGACAATCCGGACAAACTGACAGCATGAACGTCACTGATATCAGTTAGCCACCAAACCGTTCAGCGTCTTCAGCCTAGCAATGGGAGGGCATGGTAGACCCCATTCTGGAAAGTGAACAGCGCTCAAACTTTTAATAACATACTTCAGTTCCTTTTATGTTAAATTTTGTCCACCTCTAGGTTTGTGCCAATCCGAATTGGGAATGGAAAGCAGAGCTTGTTTTGGCAGGCGTAACACGTGGCCCAGCCAACTTAACTTGCAGTCCTGGATGCATTATTTGAGTGAAGCACCATCTTCTTCACCAAAATCCCCTACTCTGATCACCTTATTTCAAAATCGCTAATCCCAGCAGCCTTCAGCTATACTTCTGGGATATCTGGTGTCAAAAACCTGAAGATGTCTCAGATCTTCTCCCGAAATGGCCAAGTCTCGCATCCGTAGGGCACAACTATCTAAAGATTTCGAACCAACACACTGGTCGCCATTGCCTGGCGTGGTACGCAATTCCAACCAGAGAATGCGTTGGGTATAATGAAGGAGCAAAGTGCCTAAATAAAATTTCCTCTCGCACGAACCGCCTCCTCCCAAGGGGAAGAGTCTAACAGTGGTTTGTGTACACCGAAAATAAACATAAGCAGTTTGACGAAACAAGCTACTCATAAGGTTGTTGAAAATTCTTTGACGGCCAGCCACCGGCTTCGCCTTTCTTGGGGCTCATCAGATAGGCGCATCCCCCGAGTTTCCGTTAACCTTATGTACTAAATGAGTTCGAGTTGGATAGATTTCGACAAATACACTCATTTGCATACCAATTTTTTCTTGATGGGAGACTCACCTGGAACCCAGAAACCTTTTGAGTAATGTATTACGTCTAATCATAAGCAGTGTTGTGTTATCAAATGCCTTTAAATCGGATCATTTGCGTCGTGGCCCTTTTTCCTAAATCCTTTGAAAATCTTCTGGTGACTGAGCGAAAGAGCTTTTATCCTGCTGCTTTGGATTATGGCTTGGTATAAGCACAATCCTCCAGTTGAGCGATATCCCAACGTCAGGAAATGTTTACAGAAACTGTACCAGGACTCTCGATCAGGTTATTTTTGAATGCAACAAGTTAGCCCACATTTCAGCGCAAAGCGAAGATAACACGCCCATCAGATGGAGAATGTAAAGCATGCAAAAGAATTTCAAAGCACTGACGAATAAACGTTCATTTCATTAGGTTACATTTGTCTTTCGTTTTGCGGGGCGAATCTGATACATCTTCTTCGTGTTCACTGCCTTAAGACTGCATTAAATTTAACACTCTCGCGGCTCGGACAACCTCGCATCGGTAAACTTCCAATTACTGTGGTGTCATGAGATTGTTTGGTTTATAATCTGGAGGGAATCGATGCCTCAACAGTGATAAATGGGTATTATTTTTCCGTCTCTAGGTTGTGCAGCGATGAATATGTCGTTTGAACTCACAGACTATTACTCAGTGAAGGTGGAACTGCCACGCCTGAGGCTCGCCGATGTCCGTGGACAGTATAACGTACGGTGCGAGAGCAAAATACTGGGAATCACAGTGGATAAAAGCATTTCATGGTAGGTCGGAAACGCTTTTCATGCAAATGAATGAATCTTATTCTTTCTGGCCCTCATCAATTATGCTGAGCCGTAACCAATTCAAGATAGACAACCTACATTGGACCATAAAGTGAGCCAATTCAAGTAGTCTTCTAGAACATACAGATCCATGTTTTTACCGGCAGTACGCTTTTCAATAAAGCCTATTCAAAGATCTGTCCACACATCTGAGAACTCATATACTGTGGACGTCAGACTGAATGGATTTCTCTTCCACGATTGATTATCCTGCACATACTGCGCATCGGGGTCCGAGAGAATATCATGAATAAGCCTTACACAACATCGTCTGAGTTTGATTCCATAGCCACCTATTCTAGAGTTCAAATGATAAATCAAAGTGATAAAGAATAGAAGACTGTGCCTAGCTCAGGAGCCCCATAATGATTAAAGTGTGTGGTGGGCTCTCGAGCAGTCATCATCCATCCAAACATCAACCTAATTTCTGCAATTTTGATAGGAGACTTTCATATATGTGCAAAACTAGACAAACTTCGCAGGTGTCTACATTTTCACGGAAAGTTACTTCCAGCTTCTGACATTACTTGCTTTATTTTACTTTATTTTAACGGCGAATGTCCTCTGTAACAGAATGAGTAAGCTTCGCGGATGCTCCACACTGGTACTGCTCAAAAACGGCGGTCACAGGCTAGGTCTGCACAGAGTGAGATGGGATTCCGATCCCAACATAGTATTCCGTATCCTAGATTGAGACTGAACCCCTCCAAATCTGACTTGACGGTGCCGATCCAGTTTCTCACCTGACCTTGGGGAAATCAGCGTCATCCTAGGCACGGCGACAGAGTCTGCGGACTGCATAGTCTTCGAATGTCTGGTACGTGAAGCGGAGATTTTTCACAACCGCAAGTTAGGACTAAGCGAACTTGTAATCTTTTCACTTCCATACACATTCATCTGCTTTATTTCTGAGGCGGAGCCTGTTCAGTCTAACTGGAGCCTCTCGATTTCACTTCCAGTATCTAAGTAATGTGACAAAGCATTAAGCGAAAATTGCCGGGAAATCAGTTTCATGGATACCGCCTCTAAGATTTCCGCTTTCGTAACCCTCAAAGGACCTCCGAAAACAAGAGGTCTCGAAAACGACCCAGTGGATGTGTTTTCCACCCTGGTAAAAACCGTATGGACCAGATAATCATTCTAGCAGAAAATCATTGTCTGCTTCATTTGGTTTCGCGCTGCGTTCACCCCTATCTATCATGGACTATCCTCCTTGCCGACAATGTACGAGCAAAGCTCGTTGCTATAATCAAATGTTACTGACTGTTAGCGAATGCTCGGATCCAACTTTACGGCTAATAGAACACTGAATCTGATCACGCTCCTGGTGTTAGTCAAGAACGCCCCTTATTACCAGTTTCAGTAAATTCATAGCTGACTGTGTGATGCACTATGCACAGGAGAGATAATCTAGCTTCCAACTGAGCCCAAGCATCCTATATTACCATACAAAGTTGTAGTGTCCTACCAGCACACTAATGGTTAGCGACCAGCTAAAGTATTGTGCATCATATGTGTTATGAGGCAGTTCAATAAAACTCAAAAACACAAAAAGTTATTGCTGGTAGTTCCTATAGTTGGCCAAACATTACCAAGTAATCCTTTTTACTTCTACAGTTCACTGGAGGTCTTATTTTCATTCCTTGTTCTACTCATCGGAAACCCTGATTATGACGTGAAGTTGTGCAGCTTCGCTACTTTCATGGTTGTGGAGAGTCGGATTAACAAATTAGCGTTCCCATCAAAAAACGTCCAGTTCGCTCGTCCGAAATTTTCAGGAAAACAGAAACAAGAAAGCGAGTGTCAAAAATGCAATTCAACTGTTTAGAACCTATCTGCACGTACTTTTATTACATAACCAAGTTGCTAAGACTTTGAAATCTCACCTTGTTCTTGGTCTGGCTATATTCTTCTGAGAAACAGGGTTTAAATCTCACAAAGAAACTAAAAGACCACCGGTATTTGCAACTTCAGTTTGGCTGCTGTCAAACCGTTTACAAATAGTTCCTGTGTGGGATACAACCAGCAACAGACCGGAAGTCAAAAAGACAGGAACTTTTCAATTGGGTTTGTCCGCTGTTCGCTGTGCAATCCATCGATAAGAACCTGAATGGAACTTGGTAAATTGGAACTTAACGATAGGGTCCCTCGCAAGTTGGTTGAGAGCCGGAGATAAAAGAGAGCTCATTTTAAGCTGGTTGTTGGTGAGTGGTGGTATCAATCAAACGATGTAGGACTATAACCGTGCTTAGGCGTGTGTATCTGAGATATGTACGAAGACGAAGAATCCTGTCCCAAGGGATTCGTCTGAAAGAAAAAGTAACCAATTCGACTACTGAAAACAACTGTTTCCTAGTCTGTATAGGAAGCTTAATCGGAGCTCTAAAACCGTGTTGACTTTAAACCGACCTACTTGTTCACGGTAAGTATCTCCCACAATGATGGTATTAGCTTCGGAAAATGTCCATAGAATGCGGAACTCTGATAATAACCAGCCCGATAGTCACAAAAATGGTGCGACTTTGTTGTCAAACGGCCTTGTTTACCAGGCCACTAAAGAAGGCCTTAACCATGAAGGTCCGCCCATATTTTTGCCGATCAAAAAATGCTTCCCACGAAAGTAGCCCCAATCCGGCAGTGTGCTCTTCAAGAATTTTCACCAGTCTTATACCTATTCGCGTTCACGTTGCCCTCGTTTGAACAGCTCTCCTCCTGTCCTAGTGCAACCGTCCTGTTGAATCCACATCAAAGAGACAGGCAGGTGACCCGGGTTTCGTTCTTACTAGAGCTCATCAGCAGTGCATATCCTTGGCAGTGCCGCGGTTTGAGCTTCGGATATCTGACATGCGAGGCGACCGTATTACCACTGCTGAACTGGTTTACGGTGGATTCATTTGAATTTTCACGTCTGAACAGGCTAATTTACTCAGGCTTGAGCGACTTGATTGGCTGACCCGACAACTCGAAAGACGACCCAGTGACTGTCCCGGTTGTGCCGATCGAATAACCTGCCTGTTAGGAGTCCCAAGTCAGGTGGTGTACGGAAGCTTGGAACCTGCTGGCTCCGGGCAAACCAAACACATCACTCAAACGTGGACACATTCGTTTGTTCAGACGTGAAAATACATATGCGTTCAGCATACGCTGGTTGAGTGGTGGTAGCTTGCTTGCCTCATATGCCAGATGTCCGGAGCTAAAACCGCGGCCCGGCCGAAGATACTCATTGCTGGTGAGCTCTAATAAGAAGGGAACTCAAGTCCACTGCCTGTACCTTTGACGCGGATTCAACAGAACAATTGCGCCAGGACACGAGAATGACTTTTAAAACGAGAGTGGTGTAAACTCAAATTCTACAATTCCCACAAACTTATGCGTTTTGTGATTTGAGAAAACGGTACTTTCGCCCGGATAACCATAGCCTTGATTGGTTCGAACTGCCATCATAATAACTTACAGTTGCCTTATCTCCCCCAGAACAACACAGAATCATTTATTTGATGAACCGTTACCGTTACTTATAGAGTAGCTGTCCAAGGAACGCAAGGGACTGTCCACAAGTTATCAGAGTACAGGTTGGACTAGTCAATGCCCGTGAAAGTCATGAAAGGACGGAAGGTGGAAAACAAAGCGTACCATCTCAAGTCAGCACTAGTTACTCCCCTCTATCTCAGATATGGGCAGAATTCAAGTTTTGTTGCCATAGGGGTGTTTGATAACATTGAGTTATTACACGAGCACAGTTATGTGTTGTTAGATAAATCTGTCCAAGCAGCTTTCAATCTGCTCAGCCACTTGGAACAAAAAGTTGTCGTTGACAGCAGTAAAGTGGAATGCATCTACCTACTGACACTACAGTCCCCAGAGTGTATTCCCTCTCCAGGCTTTGTAAACAACGATTACCACTCAGACTGACTACTGATAACTTTGATAGAGGTTTCGTTCTGTAGGTGAAACCAGTCTATGCTGAAAAGCCGAGAAACATTGTGCAGCTGCTTCATCCTTATGAGGAATCTTCAGCAGTGAGTATCTCACAAAACACCAGTAGGGAGTCTCCAACCCGAACACTTAACCGTTCGACCACGAGTAGCAGATCAGCTGTGTGATTAACTACCGATATATGCTTCCTTGCCAAATGGCTCGTCGCCATTCCAGGGCTAATCGGAATAGCAATCAAAGTTCACCGTCTGCAAGACACTACTCATTTTGCGAATAGATTCAGCGAAGAGTCAACACATATTTACCGCTGATGTGCCCTTGTTCCGTAAGGCTGAAACTATGGACGAGGTATGTGAGTTTATGGAGTTCGGTTGTAAATATAATGTTTGACATTCCTATAGGTTCGCCAAGAATTAATGTTACTGTGCGCCTACAACAGCCAACTTAGCTTCTATCATTGAATTTTATCGATAGAAAGACAGACAGGTGGTGGGATCCAGAATGGGTCTTGTTTTGATGGGTTTATTCACGAGAGACTTAGAATAGCGATAGATGAATACACTCGTTATGCATGATACATAGACCAGAGCTCTTTCATTGCACAGAGCTGCATCGCCCCTACATAATCCTTCTCAATGCCATCTCTGTTGAAGATAGCATGAATTTTACCGGGGAGTGTGAGCACAACGGCCAGTTAAATCCCATAGATATGGGTATCATATTGTGGAACGATGTATCTGCGCAGAGTAAACAAAAGCACATCTGTAATGAGCAGTGCGTATCTTTTCTGGCAGCTTTATTCAACCCAGGTGAGCGAGAAATCGAATTCGACATCTCACTAAACGGGATATGATTACGTGCTTTTTGAGTGTCCGTAAAATGATCTAAACTTTTTGAAAAAGGTATTTCCTTTCTACAGCTCTCGTGAACCATTCTCAATTTGGATGAATCAGGCTACTAAAACACTCGGAAGAACTACTGTCAAGCAGTGACAATGGCATCTATAATATTTCGCCATCCCAAAGGGACACTGCTGACGAAACAACTGTACGAGGAATCAAAACTCCCACTGATTCAGATCATATGACTGCTACCAGCGTCTTAGTTTCATCTCCGACCTTGTCACTGGATTCCAGGTGACGGCCGACTGCTAAAGTCTACAATCGATTATTGTGTGTGTTCCCCTGTTCTTGTCAGGGATCATCAGTCGGTAGTATGAGGAGTCGTTTGTCATTTAATTGACTTCATTTCGTTCCGAAGTAAGGCAGACCAACTCCAGCACACTCGTACCACAAAAGGCCACCAACAACGAAAACCCCATTTAGGTCATCTGCTTATGAATACAAAACCGATCACGTTCAGTACGCGCCTGGTCCATCCCACTTGAATTCGTCCGTACGACCATGACAATTCTACTCAAGAGAACCTCTAATGACGTTTTGATTTACCTTTACCAAAATTCCGCCCCTTTAGTATCGACAATTTGAAGATGACCAAATTCAGCACCCTTCAGCACTTTTTATCTTCTACATATGATATTGCGTGTGCAATTTCATGGTTATACTACTGACCATCTCCATATAAATTTTGTGATACAAAACTTGATGACTGGTCTTCAGTCCTTTCAGGGTTGAAATTGGGTGTATGGGATTCCCCCCAATAAATTAATGCTTACGACCAATTATCAGCCAACCTAGGAACGAAAGCAATGATGGTCACACAATTTCGTCTCAGCCATTTTTTTATCTCGATATGTAAATCACGGAAATTTCTGTCTGCCCTCTTTTCGTATTCGTCAGTGTAATAAAGATGTTCTCATGGTGTGTGGAGGTGGACCGATAGATATATAAATAGACATGCACTTGATCAAATGTATAAAGATATGTGCAGCATCCTTGTAAACATCTCAATGGGTGGAGGGTCGGTCTAGTTGTAATGACCACTATGAAAATGCTGTTCTCGACTTCTGACGGGCACGACAGACTCTGTTCCTCTGGCTGGCTATGAAGCGAAGTTGGTATAAACTCAACATAAAATAGTCGGATAGAAAATTGTCGCACAGTACTTTTTGAGAAGCCCTCGCATAAGGAAATGTTGCCCATAAAAAGTCAGATCTGTGCAAGGTCCGAATATTCACCGGAAAATATAAACTTTGGGCAAGTGCAAAGTGATTTTTAGAGGAAGCTAGCCTACAGTTTTTAAGCACTGCACAAACAAATGTGTTGGTGGAATTTTTCGGGAAGAAGCCATCCTTCCAAGCAGAGGCCGAGCTTCGAACCTTTCTGCCACCAACATTGTGAAGTTTCTTTTAAGACAGCCAAGTAGGTTAGGTTAGCGGAGACAGTGGGTGGACATGGTGAATAGTGGTGTTTTCGGGCCCTCCGACTTCTCGGATTATTCATCTTTATAGCCTGCTCAAAGTACTCCGAAATCCCTCATACTTAGCTTCCTGTAATACTAATGATACAACTGGTGATTAAGTCCTGCAAGTGTAGGCAATTTATGCTAATTAGGCGAGAAGCATTGTACAGCCGCTTCATCCTTCACTGATTCCTTAACAGTGTGCATCTCACGGGACTGCGTGGAGTTCCGAATCCGCAAACTCCCGGAAAGTGGTCTGTGTAATTAACAGTTCGTCCACAAGCTACTAAGTTTTAGGTGTTAAATTGTTAAAGAGTTGAACAGTAAGTGTTCAAGCTAGTAGCCGGGAGGTCGTGGGCTCGAAACTCCCTTGAGTTTCGTAAGATGCGCACTGCTGACTGATGATGGCATAACTTATGAATCATCTATACGGTGCTTCACTTACAGGACGAAATCCTCACCTCCTTCCCCCACCCCACCACCCCCAAATTCCCACATCTCCCCCACACTACCAGCAGTAATCACACATGATTTCAAAACCCACCTTTTACGCCTTGCAGCCAGATGAACAGCTTTGGAGGATACGGATGGGACACTGTCAACATGAACGCGTGCTCAGCCCCCGAGCTGAATGGCGCGGACCTTGAAAGACTTCATTTCCTGCGATCAAGTGAGTTATTCAAATGGGACATGTCGAATAAAAAGCGAATAAAGAGGTTCAGTTAATGAACGGTTGTTGTAGCGGTGAACGTACTCTAATTGCTGAGGCACGAAGATCACACGTTGCTTGGATGAACTATGTCAGTCGGCGATTGCACTTTGCTAGTCAAATTCTCTCTTCCAGCTCACTGCTTCAGTCTTTGCTTAGACAGAAGTTTAATACCAGCTGTAGACTAAATGATGTGTTCCTCCTGATAATAGGCTATAATGAATTGATTTTTCAGTAGTTGGTGTGCTACCCACAATCCGAAATACTGGATTTCTCATTTGGTCGACCAGGGCACTGTATATCCACTTCAGTTTTGAAAAAATCATCTGTAATTTAAGTGGGCTTGTCAGTTAAAAATAACCAATGAACTACTGATAAGTCCATAAGGATATACGACAAAAGATATTTTGATTTCTCGTCAGTGGTTGCTGTCAAAATTGAACAAGAGACTATCTATCTAGAATTTTTCGTCGATCAAACCGCAAATTCTTCGGTTTCTTACTAATTCATTCCCCTGCTGGTTGGTCTTGGCCGACTCTTCATTCCAGTCAAGTGAACAGGCGAGGAATTTTTTTGGTGCTGCACTCATTTTATTTCCAGTCTTGATATTAACAGCACCTCTGTGACACTGTTAAGTTCCTTTTGTTAACCAAAAAACCCCACAGGGGATACTGAACTGTCCTCTCTTGAGGGTTCCTATTTCAGATACACTGCACTCAGATAGGTGAATTCTATACTTTCTTGGTTCAGAACGTTTAGAACAATAACTGCTGTTCTCGCTGGAAATTCACTGCTGTTTACTTAACCCAAAAAGATTGAGTTGTCCGTCACTGGAACTCAAGTCTGAGGTCCCTGATAATAGGTGGTCTGCCAGGTCAAATAGTCTCCCGTCGGATGGTGATAACCACTAGAAAAAAACCTGATAAGATTCGCGAACATTGTACTATCCTGAAAGGTGTTTATCCTTAGGTTGCCCCCCCCCCAAAGAGGCCAATCTTCATCTGAGTTTGGCAACTCATGGACAGAGAAGTTGGCATTGATCCAAAATACGGTGCTTCTTATTTAGTGGGAGTATGGTGGACAGTTTCGAAAGAGAATTTTGATTTATACACTCATATGCTTACCAGTTTGGCTTTGACGGGAGACTTATCTGGAATCCAGCTGAATCTCTCATTTGTGATGTTCTTAAGCAACTGAATTGCTGCACCAGGTCGTCTCATGTTTTAGTTGGTACGATATTCGATATGCCACAGTACAGTGTCCAGATGCAACAAACTACTCATATGGTTGCTGAAAACTTTTCGATAGTACACGATCGGTTTCGCCCTTCTTGGGGCTCATCAGGTAGGCTCAGTCCCAGAGTTTTCGTTCGTCTTATGTTCTACTTGAACCCAAATTGCATGAAATTTGACTTATACAGTCATCTCCATACCAATTAAGTTTTGAACAAGAATGCATCAAAGTACCCAGTGAAATTCTTGAGAAGTTTTGTTGTGACCACAGTACGTACTTTCAAACAAAATGCACGCAAGGGCACACGCCAGAACTTCTGCCGGACACTTCACCCCTCGCTTTCTGGTTAACACCGGATATCGACCATCCCACTAATGCAGCATACGTGGATTGTCACAGCCTATCAGAGCGCAGCGAGTCTATGGCTGAATTTCTTTCACCAGGACACTGTTATCAAATGATACAGACGAAGGTCCGGCATATCTCCAATGGGCTTCGCAAAACCATCACTGAGAGAAAAGGTTTTTTTGCCATTGTCTGTCAGGACTGTGGGGGCAATACACCAAGATCACTTCAGACACGGTTATCGTCCTCATTAAGTGATCACTTCTGAGTAACCCTGTAACAGGCTGGAAGACATTGGTGTGCTTTTCGTTTTTAATCAGACCTTACTTATAAAAAATTGGGGAACAAAAACAACCAGTAGTATGCATTGCATGCAGCAGTTGGTTTTTAGTGTGTGTGTGTGTGTGTGTGTGTGTGTGTGGAGTGTCACCTATGAAGAGGAAGGCTCGGTCTAGCGGGTTGGTGTTACATTTTGGTAGAAGTGCTGGATAGCTGAACAGTAATCGAAAGAGACTAGTTCCAGTGACCGTAAGTAGGAATTTTTCAACATATTGCTTCTACCCTCTTGATCAAATTACCCTAAAAACTAATCACTTCTCTTTGTGGTTGTATTTTCCAAAGGTCCTTCCTTACATTGTACTGCCTTTACAAAAGAGACAACAGAGGAGGTTTTTCGTCCATCTCTTCAGGTTACCACCCTAAAATAAGGAAGAGTGCACTAGTAACAACTGACACCCTGCTTCTGCAGCTGAAGTTCTGCTTGACCCACCTCTGTTGCTGAAGCTTGGTACACTATACACTAGCTGTTAGTTCCATTTGGATGAAATCTGATTTCCTACTACTTGTCCGTTCTTGACATAATGACTATTGAATCCAACTTGACTTTATGACATTTCCACCATTCATTTGCCTACTCCACCCATGTACTTTCGATCTCCACTTTTTTCTCAAATGTACCCACCACTCACCCTGCCGCAAAGGCCGTCCTGTCCTAAACTGGTACACTAGCCTGTGTGCATGTGTGTGAATGTGCGCAGTTGACCTACTTGCCCATGCGTGCTCGTGTCCTGTTTGCTGAGCCTGCCCTGACTTGTCCCATCATGAGTTCCGTGTGACCGCCCCTCCAAGCAGAATCACGAGACTGTCCTCGGAAGGGACGACCGCAACCCACACTACACAGTCAACATTCCCCTCACCGTTCTCTTTAGGGTGCGGACCTTGACAGTGCACTGTGCCGCTCAATGGCAGACATGTGCACGCGTTAGCGCTACAAACATGGACAATAGAGGTTCCAGGTTCTGGTGGTTACGGGATTTTGTAGAATACATACTCACACGATTCTCGTTTGAACCATCGTCCTCCTGTCCTGGCGCAATCATTCTGGTGAGTCCACGTCAAAGGAGGAGAGCACTAGACTCGAGTTTCGCTCTTTTTAGAGCTCATCAGCAGTGCACATCCAATGACCGTGCAGGGGTTTGAACTGCACCCATTTGACATGCGAGGCGAGCTCCATTACTCCACCAGCGCACGCTGGACTCATGCGAATTCTTACGCCTGAACAGTTGAAGATGTTCGTACTTGAGTGATGTGCGCGGAACGCCCGACGCCTCGAACGACGAGCCAATAACATACCTTGGTTGTGTCGATCGACTGGCCCGCCAGACAGGACTTCCCAGTCAGTGACACCACAGATGCCTGAAACCTGCTGGACACACTTTGTTAATCTTGCTTACTTTTGTGTAGATAGCACCGTAGACTTTCGAAAGCAATTCTTGTTTTTGATATTCAGGATCGTCAAAGCTACGTGTGACTCAAAGTTCCACATCGGGAACCTCAACAACGATACAGTTAATTTTAACTGAATTTCCAAGAAAGGTTTACAAGGCTGGAGCTAAAGTGACAATAAATACTACAGGCTTTCATGTTGTGTACCCCCAGCCAATGATAACAGCTTCTTCGCGTTTTCAAATTTCAGGTCCGATGTATTGCAGACTGATGATTTTCATGCTTTATGGCTACGTGAAATTGCAACCAGTCCTACTGGAGACCCATATTCACACCGTTCTGGACCACATTCATTATGAGTGCGTCCCTTTTACGCAGTCGGACTTCGCAGCAGTGCATACCGATTTCAGAAATATTTTGGACCTCATTATACATCGACTGGGTAATCGAACTGAGCCAAAGCTGAATGATCGTTTGTAAGTTTGTTCATGGATGACTATTTCACCAAACCGTTGTTCTCGGATCACTTGATCCGGGTAATATGAGGGAACATCTCGCTTCCAAAACGTATAGGTACTTTTTCGGATAAACATGTACCTAGTTAATTCCTGTGCGAATATAATTATGAGATCTCGACAAATACACTCATTTGCAAATCAATTTGGTTTTCACGAGAAACTCAACTGAATCTCTCATTTATAGTGTTCTTCAGCTGAATGTGCTACAGAAAGGTCGCCTCATGTTTTAGTTGGTATGATATTCGAGATATCGCAGTATATTTTCATACAGGAAACTACTCACAAGGTTTTCAGCAAAAAATGGGTTGTGCTTTGTGAGAATGCAACCATCCAGTTATTATCCGCAACCTCTGCTTCTATCATGTTTCCACATGTCTCGCTTTTTCTTATCCCCAACTGCAGTGTAATCCATGCAGCTACTAGCCTCATGAGGGTATTTGGTCGCCGGCTTCAGGATTATTTCAATTCTTCCACTGTATTCCAACAACCGACACGATTCATTGATGCTTTCCAAGCTGCGGCAAAAAATGGAATTGCCAAAGTTACTGTAAGTCACGGAAGAATGCTTTGTTGAGTACTTAGCTCTCTAGACATTTAATTTGGCACGTCTTGTGTTTTCTACGTGCAATTATAACGGGAGCACGATTAGCTTAACAGCTTCCACTGGGCATGGTAGTCCCTTTTGGCGACAGCACTTGCAAGAGAACATTTTGAGTGATCCTTCGAAACATCTTTCAATCGTCAATTGCACCTATTAAGAGAAGTCACTCTTGACATTAGCGTGAGGAGATTTGGTAGTTTGAAAGGGGCTTTCATCCTGTAAGTAAGGGCAGTCTATAGTGGAAAGCCGATAAGCATTGTACAACTGTTTCATTTTTATTGGGAGCCAACTGCGTTGTTATCTCACGAAGCTTCATGGAGTTTTGTACCTGCACACTCCCGGCCAGTAGTTTGAAGACTTGACCGTTTGGCCAAGGACAGCTGATCTGCATGTGATTCACTCGCACTTAGACTCTCCTTTAAACCTCCATCTGAGCAGTCGTCACTCCAGCAGCCAGTCAACACTTTGTGACCAAGTCATGTGCATCCAGTGATTCAAGAATGAGCAGCGCTCTATCCTATCTGAGAGCAAGTGAACGCATTGCTGATCAGCCGCTCATGGCCGAACGGTTAATTGTTCGAACTACTAGCCGGAGGTCGCGAGTTAGTGACTCTCTCAATTAGGATGAAACAGCCGTACACCGCTTCTCGGCTTTTCAGCATATATCGCCTTCATTTGCTGGACGAAATCTGTGACGGCCCCTCAGTTGGTATCCCCAGAGAAAGAGAACTGCGGCGCTGACGAGAACTACATAAGATGGCCTTGGTAAAGACCTATAAGCGTTTGTGTTGACAAATAGTCGTTCAACTGTAGCCCCTTTTCGGTGCACAGCTGTTGTACAACTCGAATGAACCACGAGGACTGGGTTATAACCAATCTGCCGAAACCCACACAATCATAACTCAGGC
This sequence comes from Opisthorchis felineus, assembly GCA_004794785.1. NCBI lineage: Eukaryota > Metazoa > Platyhelminthes > Trematoda > Opisthorchiida > Opisthorchiidae > Opisthorchis > Opisthorchis felineus. The sequence goes on from SJOL01009108.1 coordinate 317,396, forward strand.
TTGGGTTCAAGCCACGGAAATCCCGGTCAGCATTTCCGAGCCTTAACCGCTGAACAGACTCAATCTCGGTGTGAAGTTACATTGGGTGCATTACCACTCCTTATAAACGAATAATAGAAAAATCCTTATAAATTAGTAGAACTTGTGCGAATATGAATAAGCAACAGGCCTGGTAAACAATGCTGGGTGCAATAGCAACAAGAGGTCAAAAGCGTATGGTGAAACTGGAGCCAGCGTTGCAGCAACTGGTCCCCTCTGACCACATCATGTCACGGAGAGCACTGGTCGTCAAGTGACCAACCAGCTGTTTCTCTGCGCAGGTTGTCGGTAAAAGAAACCGTTTAGGCTCCATTTTGTGTACTCATATATACTTACAGGTAAAACAGTTGGCAAACAGCTAGACAATGTATATTTGTCTGCCTGGGCTTCAGCAGTGTTCACTTCAGTTCAATTCAGTTCATTTTATCTGTTGTAAACCTTGTACCAAGGGTACTTTGGTTCCAGCTGCTACAATTTCGATCATCGGAAAGTAGGTGAGCGTGGGAGATACAGCCAAACGTTGAAGGCGACTGCTTGTTCAGTTAGTTCGAAGTCTGAGCAGGTACGCGTTGAAGGCATTGACAGTGCAACCTACAATCACATGAACTAATGCCTTGACTCGAGAAAACGTTTCTCTTCAGCACCTCCAAAAGCAAATATGTCATTAACAAATTGCATTAGGCGAGCCTCTTGCATCGCTCTTTCCAAATTAAATGCTTATCTCAAATGCGCTCATAAATTCACCAAAATATGTATGTGGAAGTTGTATTTCCATCAGCTGTTAATCCATTGTTGAGCATTTTTCTTTCGTTCTGCAGTGTGAATGGAAATATGACATCATCATCAAAAAGATAAGTGGAAAGGTACTGGTGATTTGTTTGGAACACGTAAATGCACTTAAGGACGTCACCGCTGGTGGGCTTTCCATCCTCTCGGGACTGGTGTACATTGAACCCCTCGAGGTAAGCATTTCCGTTAATAAGACCCATTGGAAATAAAGAATCAATGAATTTTTGACGGTAGTTCAGAAGAGAACTCCAGGAACTCAGGCCGTTCGTTTGATGACTGCGACACAAATTAACACAAGAACACTCACTTTGTGAAATGCAATCGATTGTGGATTAAGATTTTGTTCGTTTTCCGGAAGCCGTCTCCGAAGCACACGAGATCAAAGGGCATAATGCAACAGTAACTGATTCCATCTACTCCTTAATGCTTCTTTCTTACTCAAAGGATTTTCCCAATCTCTGAGATATCCCAGATTCCCACTGGATGTCAAGGTACTAGTTATTTCCTTGCTTTCGTTAATCTGAATGGTGTCCTTCAGGATACAAAAATAAGATTCCCTTGCGGTACCGTAGAAAATGGGACTGGATAATCCAGTTAATTTAACAGAATGGTTTGTCGTTCCGAAGCGCGCTTACGCGAACGACTTAGCTGGAATACTATAGCTGAAACAGTGACAGACTCATGCGAGAACCAGTAAGATCGGTCGAGAAACTACACTTCGTGTGGCTCACGAAGTGTAGTTATTTGACATGTAAATGGGACACTGCCACAAACATTAGAAGCCAACTCTTCACTGATATTATGAAAGCTGGGATTTCCAATGAGGGTTTCGTCCTACAAATGAAGTCAGTTTATACAAAAAACTGTGAAGCACTGTACAACTGCTTCATTCTCATTGGGAGTCATCAGTAGTGCGCATCCCAAGAATCTCCAGGGAGATTCAAACCGGCGGCTTCCTGGCTGGAAATCGAAGACTAAACCGTTCGGCCACGGGCAGTTGATTACCAGTTTGGTCAATGCGCACTTAGGTGGGACATAGCATCACTCATCCTTCAATCACGGAATCCACATCCTGTGGTCACTTGTTGACTGGCCCCTCGAGTGACAATTTCTCAGAAAGAAGGTTCACTCGTCGTGTATTTTATTTCTTCTTTCAACTGATAGTAAATTCAAGTTAATCAGTTGAGTATGACGTTGTTGTGAATGACAAAACTGTAAGTCTGACGACATTCAAAGTATAAATTAACCAAGTTCGTTCTTGCGCGCCTTGTGCTCTGCTGTAGCCCTCACGAAACATGGTCCTGGATATCTCCTTCAAACTTCCCATTGAATTCACCTCGGTGGATTATATATGTGCAAGATACAACCCTACAGCAAAAACGGACAGAGATCTTTGGGACACCCGAAAGAGCTGTTTTGTGAAGCAACGAAAAGGTGCATCTATTCGGTGTGTTTGCCGGCACACAGGATACTACGCTATCCTCTACGTAAGTTATATTGAAATTTTTACGGCGTGCAATCCGTTTGTGAAACTAGTACTTACCTATATTCAGACATAGACCTATGAATGCCGATTAAACTTACATTTCTTAAAATGGAGTCTTTCTGGAAGATTCTAGAAAAACCACGGATGCAAAGAGTGTTTCCTCAGCTTGCCTTCTACTAAAGATCGCAACTCTTGAAGGATTTTATTTTACCTGCAATGTATACACACATAGCGGGGGTACGCGTCCCTGGTGGCTGACCTCATCATCCTTGCGGGATGTTCCTCAGCTCCGTCTCTCTAAGGTTTGCGTGTACAACTCAAGCTTGTCCACCATGTATAGACACAGCCTTCAGGTTAAATATTACTGGTTGGTATCCAGTGACACCATCATCCAGCTCATTTGCTCCAGCCACTATTTTTGCTCCAAATGGTAAATGTGCCGTACTCACCAATAAGTCGTAAAATTTTCGTGCTCAAAGTTTCTACCTTGCAGAAGAGTATAAATGGTTTCAAATTAGTGGCGTTTAACGCAAGTTCGGACATCAAACCGCAAGGCTCGTTGGGAGCCACTGCTGGTAATTTTATCGTTTATTTTTGAAGAGCATGGTCACAGACATAAAAAGTAAATGCAAGCGATGAATGTGAAAGTGTTACAGGAGAATATGAGGTAAAAGAGAGAAACGTCTCTTTCGAAGTCAGACCACCAGCAGTTCCATTCAGATAAGATGAATCCCAACAAATGTAAGAAGGTTGGGTATGGAAACACGCGTGTAAAGACCAACAACCGAAGAAAGAACAAACAATGCTGAATGCTCTTCAAGGCGCGGTAAGCGCTAGTACATTCAAGACTCGCACATCAGGCACAAAGTGTCCGTCATACTGGGTCTGGTGTGAGATTCAATGGCAAGAATGTGCACTCAACGCCATGTACCACGCATAAAAGTGTCGTANTTAGGCCTTGCATGACTACGAACTTGTGGACAATTTGCATATGCGGGTCTCCTTCAGCAAGTCTTCAATTCGTTAGAGGCCTGTGTTCACAGTTGTCCGTTAGCCGTTGCTCCTCCCTCTTTTTCTACCATTCATTTGCTCACTGAATTTGTTTCTCATGTGCCCACCTGATAGCACGGTCATATTCCACAAGTGAGCATGTTTCATGAAAGGAAAAACATTTCGCTATTGACTGCATTTGTATTCCCATCTGTGAACTTGTGTTAGCCTTCGCGATTCATAATACATGCATTAATGTTCGAACCGTTGCTTATGATTCTCTTCAGAGTATTCCGTTCATATTGATTTTGTCTTGCTAACTTTAGTGTTTTTTGTGTTTGTTGGGTATCATTTGATCGTCCTGGTGGGTGAGCGGCCAATGAACTCTATTTGGGAATGTTGATAGAAGCCTCACCTCTCTGACATCTCTACATATTTGGTTTATTTCCCGTCATGATGAAGCTTCTCATTCATGAGCCTACCGTACAGGTCATCTAACATCACACCATCGGTAACCGCGATTTTTGCAGTCTGATGACTAGGGGTCAGCTATAGTAATTTACCTCATCAACTAGGATTGCTGTGTTGTGGTTCACCGCCCTTTTTCGAGCTGTCAGTTAACTCATGGTCACGCAGCCTAGGTTAACGGTAGGATCGCGGTTCTCACCTGATAGATAGGAGGGTTTGAAGTAGAGCCGTTGTACACGCACACTAGCTCTATTAGGCATAATTGTCCTTAGCCGGTTATCACCAACGTAGTTCAATCGGGGCACCAATTTTCGGACCACCGGTGTCCTTGAAGGCCATCGTGTGAGGTCTATTCCTCCGACAGAAAGGCTGTAACGGTTGTGTGCACTAATATATTTATCGTTTATTTTTGAAGAGCATGTTCACAGATATAAAAAGTAAATGCAAGCGGTGAATGTGAAAGTGTTACAGGAGAATATGAGGTAAAAGAGAGAAACGTGGTTAGCCCTGTCTGGAGTTGCTGAACTCTTAGCTCACCCAGACTGACGTCCAGGCTCCCCAGTCGGCACTACGAGGAGGTGGTTCAGCTCGCCGGGTAAACCTCATACTGATGATCAAACACCCAGGAATGCCAAAAATGTTGCTCCCTGGTCAATTTACTACTGCAGTGCGAACAAAGGTGTTACATTTTTCCACCCTGCTAAAGTTTTCATTCAGCGTCTGCGCATCTGTGTAGTGCGTCAGTTTGTCCTGAACGCCAGTCCAAATAGGAAACTCACATCGGTAGGCCGCTGACCTTTCACCACGAATAAAAGACCACGAAGGAGGCCGTAATAGAACTGAGAATCGAAAGCGTTAAGCAGATGCTGTGTGTCATGGTAAATTGCATTTCCCCTTATATTATCGTATTTTGGATAAATTAGGCGGTAATATTTGATAAGATCATTACCAAATATTGTGTGTAAACCATGAAACCGCCCTATTCTTTGTTGTTGTGTTTCAGCCACAAAATGACTTCGAAACCGTTGGTATAAAATTTTACGGAATTCTTCGGGGTCAGGAAATGTACCTCATGCACGCTGTAACCAGTGGACTTCTTTCATTTGGATTGTCATATCTACTGGCAGTTCAGCTGTAAGCAGCAGTCTGTGTCCGAGATTAAAAACTAGCCTGCATTTCGTATCAATAAGACTAAAAAACCGTATCACTGCGGACAGTGTAGCTCAAGAATTGCCGAAAAGTTAGAACGCCACTGCAATCAAACCTCATTATTCCTAGTTCAACCCCGACACTTGTGTGTGGTCCCTTTACATTTTGATGGCACTCGGTTCGTCTCTATTGTTTCCCATTGTGACTAAGCACATTTTAGCATCACTGCACTCTAAACGTTCTGCAAAATTTAAATAAGAGTATCATCCAATGAGAAAGCACTTTTAAAGGACATCGAAATTCTTTCCCAATAGGAGTTTCCACATGGACGGGGCGATTTTATGTGCCGTTTCCAACGCTCTCTGCACGCGACCAACAAGAAGTAATTTGTTGGCGGACGACAACACCCCTGGTTTTCTGAAAACACTTCGACTCAGGGACTGACCCTATCTGATAATCCCCAAGAAGGACGAAACCGGTGGTGGCTGTCGAAGAGTTTTCAATAGTATGATGAGTAGTGTGTTCCGTCTGGAACGTGTACTGAAATGTATCGACTATTGTGCCAAATGAAACATGAGGCAGCCTTCGTGTAACACACACAGTCGAAGAATACCATAGGTGAATAATTAAGTTAGTTGTGTTTTTGGGCTACATTTGCATCGGTGCGTTTCACATGGAATGGATGTTTCATATATTTAATAGCGCTGCATGTGTATGTAACTAAGACGTATGTTGGACCGTTTACAGCCCGTAATGAGCCTGTAAAATATATTTGTTTTTCCAGCAGCCTCGTCATTCTGCAGGTACCGGCAAGGAGATCTTTCTGCGTACACCATTAGGTAACTAGTGTGAACCTGCCAGCTTGTCGGGAGAACAACACTGTGCCTGAATCCGAGGTCTCTTCTTCAGGGCCTTTTATGGACATCCATTCAAATGTGAAATATCGTGCCCTCTTTATCCATCTCATTAGAACTGACAGAAGATATGCCGTGATATATTGACATTTCTTTTACTCTCTTCATTTGCGGACGTTAAACATGCAAGTTAAATAAAGAAGGAGTGGAAACAGTGTCGAACAGACACTGGTTCGTTGTTTTCTGAAGGTCACCTGATGAATGCCAGGGTAACCAATTCGTTTGCTTCAACTGTTTTTGTGCACATAATTCGGTCTGATTTGATTTTGTCAACAGCTCCTCGCTTATCATCAAAACCTTGAGGTCTGTTTTGCGCAACAGGATTCGGAATGACTTGACCGGGTCATTCCGATGACCGGAATCTAACAGATGTCTGGCTGTTGACGATGAAGGACTGCGATTTCACCTTTGACTCGATGGTTTGCCTCACGGCATCCGGATTGTAAACTATCAAATGTGTTCTGCCGCACGTTCTGCCAGGTATCTGGCTGTCCACAGCAGCAGGAGAACTCGTAGACTTCACGGGAGGTAGGTAAATTAGACAGGTTAGTCTAACGCGTGTGCAGAGCAAATATTCCGTTGATCGGTATGAAACGTAGCCCCGTTACGGTACACACGTTTCAACGTAGACACAGTTTGTGCCCTTTGTCGATGTTAACGTGGTTGCCTTTAAACTGAAGAAACAAGTATGTACCTTCCTTGCTGGCTGAATGAAACTGGACTGTCAGTGTTCCGGCTCTACTGTGAATTTCAATGAAACGCCCGCTATCAATCAATGTGAGTCTGACTAACATAACTGAGCCCTCTACTGGTACCATTTTATTAACAGATAAGTGTTGTTTGGCTGTAGTATTTCCCTAATCTTGAGAGCTTCTATAAAATTCGAAAGTGCTGTTTTAAATGGTTCAACACGAGACTTGGGCGTAAGGTTGTTAAAAAGCCGAACATCTCCATTCCTAATGTAAGCACCGAGGTAAAAGATGTGGTCAAAACTACTTAAGTTGTGCATTCCAGTAACTTGCTTCACCGTGTGACGGATGACAGCAGGCACCAAAATGAGAGGTGAATCCTACAACCGTCACTGATGGACATGAAATTAAGTCGATGCTCCAGCACCAAAGCCAGTGATAATTATGACAGAGCCTAGATCTTCATCCTCGTTCCAATCCCCGCATTCCCATGAGAAAGTGGTGAGTGGTCAATTTTAGGTTGGTGGTGAGTTCCCCTACCTATACGACCGGTGGTTCTCATCTCTAGTGATGATTAGACATCATTTGGGCAAACAGTGCTACCATCATCATAGTCAACAAGTATTAGAAACTCAAGAGTACAGTGTGCAATAATGGCGTTGACTGACAGTCAGGTCTCTCTGTTAAGATAGGCTTATGGGGCAAAACCACACAAAGCGGACCTGCTCGTAAACCAGAATGCACCGGCATCAGAAGAAGTGGATCGGTCTGGCAGTGGAGAGTGTTCATTCAGTGGTCTGCCTTCATAATTAGTTATTACTTGAATGATGGCTGACCTCGTTTCGCCCACCGTCTGGCTTTTCAGAATAAAATTCTGGGAAATGAGGAAAATAAAAGTCGTCGCGTTGAGATGCAACAAACCCTAAGAGGGATCCCGTTGCCTTGCGTGCTTGTCAGTTGTCCAATTTAAGGGGCTGCCTCCAGTGTCTTTTGAAATTTCAGCCTATGCTGAACCCTAAGTGCGAGACGTCTTTTGTTGAAGGTTTTTTTCTGACTAAGTTTTACGGTGTTTACACATGTCGTTTTATTATGTTACCTATATTTCTTTGTTTTCAATCATTTCAAAGTTTCGCAACGTGTTTCGAATTCGTGCCAAGATAACCACTTTACTCAACCTAACTGGACTCGAAAAGAGATTACAATGTCTTAGGATAGTTGTTTAATGGTACCAGTAATGCGGTCTCCCAGCGTCTGTGAAATGCTAGCATTGAGTTGACCAATAAAGGTCTTGAAATTGTGAACATTCCTAGCAGGGAGAACCAGCCAACAAAGTCTCTCTTGGCTGACTTTGCAGTTTAGCGGAGACGGACTGCTGTGGAAGAACACACCGAAGAAGGAACGTTTTCTTCCAGGAAGCTCTTGGCGGGACCGAGTGCCGTGCAACATTTTTTCTCATCAACGATAAAACCCAAGGAACATGATCGCTTTATTACTCTTCTTTTGATATCGAGGTGTGATAAATTGCATAGAGCTAGGTGCAGTGACACCATGGATAAAGGATGTTTAAATGATCAACGGGCAGGGCGCTGTCAGTAGTATGGCGGTAATGCTTACATGTGTGTGAACGTTTCATCTTAAACAATCAGTAAACCGCCCTTTGGTGAGGTCCCATCCTTCGGAACAGTATTGCAAAGTTTGGTGTAAACAAGTAAGAATAGCTTACATATTTTGTGCTCCTGGTGCTCTTATATATATATATATATATATATACAATGACTGTGAGTTACGAGTTAACCAAGAGGAAGTGAATGAACGACCGGACGCAGTTTGTAGGCCACCACCAATTTTCACGGACCAGAGTGTCGAAACACTTGGTTTAGTTAAGAATGATTACGGTCCGCGGGCCTGTTGCTGTTACTCAGTTCACGCAAGCATTATGACGTTACAAGGTACAATGACACCCAACGTTGGAGTTTCAGCGTTGTTTGCCAATTTTCTCAATCATCAACGCGTAACCACACTTATTTGCTGCGTACAACAGGGCGGGTAGACAACACTAGGACATTGCTGACACCTCCAATTTTTCTCCAGTATTACCTGATGAACGGCACTTCCCCCCTCAATTTCACCTGCTACTGGCCTCGTAAATAAGCGGAAACACAAACCCTCTCCGCTATTCAGTCAGAAAATGTGTCCTTTTGCTTTTTCATTTTCAGTGTTACCCCTCTCCGAAAAGCATTCCTTAAATTTACACGACAAAAGTGAGTTTGAAAAGGAAATTTAGTGTGTTCAAGTAATCGTCGAGTAAACGAAAGTTTAGGATGAGTATTCTTCATATCATTTCAGTTTAAGTGGAGTATGAAATTTTCGACTTGCACTATGAACGAAGTCTGACAAATATGCACCTATATTTAAAGGACCCAATAAAGACAAAATTAGGGGTGGACTTTACAAAATCTCGCTGCACACGGGTTTGGTGTAGGTCGGCGGGTCGGGACGGTTTCCACTGGCAAAGTCTTCAGTACATACTTTTGTGTGGCAGTCTTCCACTCACTTGCTTTGTCAAACTGAATGTGGTGTGAATGCCCAACTGGTGCCCTCTCCAACAGATGTGCTAGGGCCCAGCTATTGATTTCATGTGTAACTTCATTTGCCGACCACGCTGGTCTCGTATTCCTGTTGACGTAATTTGCTGTAGATGAGCAGGCATATTGGTGCACACGCATGGAAGCTGGTCTTCTAACATTTGTATCAATGCCGGGTGGCTGGTAACAGCAGCTCAGTAGCCGTATCACCCATACAAGGCATCTGCAGGTTAGGTGACATGCCTCAGACATTTGTCGTGCCGTCTTCTGTGCAAACAGTTCTCAGTTCTTTCCAGAAACCAGTCCGGATAGCCAGTGTCTCATAAGGTGTTAGAAATATAGTCCGGCTCTCCTTGAATTGCACCTGGTGTACAAATCTTTACGCAAACAACGTCATCATCATCACCGACAGCGAAAACAACAGCGTTGAAGCTGATTCTTCAGTGCCATACAGTCACAGACTTGTTTACCTACACTTAAAGTGAAAAGAAGAGAAGAGAGTGGGTGGGAGGAGACCTGCTACTGACCTATCGTAAGCATTCTGAAATGCGTACACTTCCAAGTGCTCAGTCAGGCAACCTGGATATAAACTGACAGAACGAATGCCACTGACATCGATTAGCTGACATTTCTTCTAATGTTTGCAACCAAGTGCAGGGGGTGGTGGTCACGCAGACCCCAACCTGGAAGGCAGACCCCCACAACAACACCTGAACGTTTTGTGGTTGCCTTCAAGCCCTTCTACCAAGTCCACCTTGCAGTCTGCGCCATTCTGAAGGACGCTTGTCTTGGTAGAAGATGTTTCGGGATGCGAAGCACATGACCGAGCCAAGCAGGTTTATTTTCACCTTTAGGGCAACAAAACCAGAAAAGTTTGTAAAATGAACACAAGTGTGTATTGGTAAACATACCTTTGTATATTTCAATCACTTTGAAACATAGTGAATGGGTGAAAGGAATGATACTCGTTTCCTTGCCCTCTTAGTGACTGGTTAAACAGAATTGAAGGCTCCAAACAGATGCTCCGGGGTAAAATTAGAGAAAACACTTATATAAAAGTGAAAATATCCTCGACCTTTACAGTTGTTGTGTGGGTAGATAGATAGTTTTCCTCAACATCCCACTGATCTCTTCATTCATTGCAGACCTAATGTTGCAAGGGGCATGTTGACGCTGTCCATCCAACTCCTCACACTCCAACTTGCAAAAGTGCTCCTACAGATGCTTGTAATCTCAATAGATCAGTTTCAATGGTGCAAGGTAAGTGCCCATTCAGATTTTGTATGGATACTCAGAGAACTAGGTTGGATAATCTTCGTTCCATTCAGAACATACCACTCTTGCCACTGAGTATGTCTGAATAGTAGTTGTCCTATTCCGGCCCACTTTCTTCTCTTTGTCCACATCAAAGTAGTCGTAAATCGGATGATTTTTGTTCTCATTGTGACCCATCACTAGCGGTACCAAAATTATCAGTTGCCTTTTGACATCGACAGCACCAGATTATGCGTTCACTTCCTCATTCTCAGCTGGTAAGAAGTGAAACAAGTTCCAACGTACTCTGTTTAAGCATCTTGCGTTTTATCCACAAGAACAGAAAAATGACTAACAGGCCTGATTGGTTTGTTGATGCCGAATCAAACAGTTCACGCTGGTCATAAAGCCACCCCTTGTTTTGAAAGTGACGGCAAGCAAGGGTGTCGTTGTAACGGGGTCAGTCTTTGACAAAACAATGTATCGATACCGTCGGCAAGCGATACAAGGAAGGATTCCATCACAGAACTCCAAATAATGAAGCATTTTGGTGCATTACAACCATCTGAGTAACCATGGTTCAATATAATCTATCATCACGTTTGCCTTTTCTAACTGGCATAATTAAACACTCTATCTTCAAATGTTTCCACGCTTTGACCAAGCCGACTGATTTGCCAATTAAGTCGGCGTTATCTGGAGGCTCAGACGAACCTTCCAATTTCTGTTTCTAGAAAAATCGTCGCAGGGAGCGTCTTTACATTCCAAGGTACTACTGGTGGTTTCTGGTGCAACACTACGCTGTCTAGCTATCTACTGTTTACTCAAATCTGTTCGAAATAAGACAGCCGCACGCTGGTTAAAACAGCTTTTGCATTCGCACCATCCTCATTTTACCCAATATGAACTCGCCACCCTGTTTCGCAGGTCGGGGTTCAATACTGAAATCATCTTGTGATACACTGGCTCACTCATGACGGAAAGCCCAATTGTGAACAGTCAGTCGAAGAAATGTGCGTCCCAGTACTGCGACAAATCGCACTATGAAGCAGTCTGAGGGCATAATTATACTGTTCGCTGAGACAGGTTGTCAGGACAGTAAGGGGTTTCCCCCAGTATGCTCATGGTTATGGAAGCAGCCACGCTGCTTCGGGAAACGTCTCTCAAGAAATCCTTAACAATTACTATCCCACGTCCAGAAAAGACTGGACCTTATCGTGGTGTGACGGTTTGCGCACCTCAGCGACCCATTGAGCTATACTGGGGATGCCCCCGCTACACTCACAGAGTCTCTCATACCAGGTTGGTCAATGGTTAGAGGTATGACAAACACAGTCTCCTGGTCCTCCAGGTTGGGGGTTGGAACATATGGCGACTTGTTCCGTAGAAATGGTAATGCATTTGCATTTCCTGCCAAACACCGCTACCTTGC
>SJOL01009108.1:345842-379125 GCA_004794785.1 Opisthorchis felineus
GATATGAACAATTCTCGCTAGTCTCCGTTAAAGAACATCAGGAAGGGAATAATTTCAACTGGGACGGCGTTCCTACACTATCCGAGCAAGAACAAAGGACGAACGTAAATTCATGGAGGCCTGGTACTCAACTGAGAAAGCTCTCAGCAGATATATTGAAACCGGCCCGATCTATCGACGCCTCAGCAACAAAGAACTTGAGTAGAAATACACATTCGGACACTTCTGAAGCCGAAGAGGTTCCATATTCACAGTCTGTTGAATGTTGGCAGTCAGAACTGAAGGTAGCAGATGGCCAAATGAGTTGTTGCCCAAATTGGATACCAGAAAGCCATTTTAGTCCATGATATTTTCACTGACAAGAGGATTCCAGGGACTAGTTAAATGAATCAAATGCAACAGAACGTAGGCGTTTCCAGCATTTTGGCACTTTTCCTAATCCTTCGGCCTTTCGGATCCACCAAGAATCCCGGTCTGCAAGGACACTCAGCTTCAACTGACGTCGAACTAGGCTTTGAGTTGAGGTTTGGCTGCAACCAGGGAAATATGTCGACGGGCCTCCAGCAAAACCACGGTCTTATCAGAGGTCGAGCGTTTGGATGAGGTCGGCCTGGTTGCACCGCAGGCAGGATTTCCTGCATTAAGTGGTGCTTTGGATATCTGTCTTCAGTAACGGCTAACATCTGACATCAGACCAGTAGGCAGGTGTTGGAGGAGCCCTTTCTAATAGGTTTGTTTGGTTTCTGGTCCGTGAGCTACTCAGTGGCTAAGCGAGGTGCGCGCGTTTTGTGTGAACTTGAAAAGTGCAGGGAGAAGCAACAGCGGAATCCACATAGGTACTCCAGAGGGTGAGACGGGGAGTTATTGAACCGGTAATTGGGGGCAGTGTGGTCTATTTGGACTCGGAGCTGGTTCATCGGTGAGCATCAGGTGGTAAAACGATTTCAGCCGTTTCGGGAATTATTACGGCAACATTCTTTGATCGGCACAAATTTGTAGTAGGCGTTTTACATTTTTCGAGCGTCTCATGTCCATTCCAAAACGACCATCTAGTTTGACCTCAGCAGCGCTTAGTCTACCTACCTGAGCGTTTATGCCGTCAGCAACCACAGCGACGTCCGAGCTTGTAGCTTGTTGTAAAAGAACATCTGGAACGTCATACGAACTGTCCTTGGTAGAATAAGACCTGCAATCCGTTAGGGCTTAAACAGATAAAAGGGGCCCTGGACCTCTTTCTGACACCACTTTCATAGAGGTTGCCGAGCTAACCACGCGGAGGTGAATATCAACGGATATACAATCAAGTAGAGGCGCTTTTGCCCGGTGGCTCAGTACAATACCCACCCCAGACATATGCAGCTACAACGGCCTCGCATCAGCAGAGGTGCGCAGCCGGGGGCTGGAAGGGAGTGAGGGAGAAGTAGTCTCCATTACAACATTGGCATCCTGGATCCTTGTTTCTGAAAGACATTAACGCGGATGGAATTCAACGTACAAACAAAAGCCGTTTGTTTTCCCCCTTGTTTCGGGTTTCGGACAGTACAGGCGGCTAAGTAGACTTGCTTTCGACATTTGAAACAGACTTCGAGGTGTTTAGGGTTGTTAGTGAATTCAGACGCACAGAGGCCGAAGCTGAGCATGATGTATGACGAACAAAGCGGCTATTCCTAGCTCTGGGATCTTCAAAGAGAATCTTCGCATTGGGATGTGTCAGGGTAGAACAGAGAATTAGTGACCGTAAGAATATAGATGCCGGTAGAAAATATGGTCCCTGAATGAACACAAACAGGCACAAAAAGCAGTGTGAGGAGTTTATTTGGTCGCTTTGAATACTTATGGCTAAGCTTGTTCGTTTTTTACTCTGGCTGAATGTTCGCAGTGTTACCAAGCCTCTCAAACCTCCTATACGGACCAGTCTTTACCTGCATATTAGCCAGTTACCAGGTTAATTGGTGATGTATTTGAATTGTGTCTGTAGTGGTGTGCACACGTATACTGACTGAATTGTTCTTTAAGTCCTATAAAATGCGTATCATCATCAAATAAACTGACATTGTGGAATTCTTTGCCGAAATAAACAGAATCCCTCACTCTTATTGATGGAAGCCTATAGGGGCCACGGAGTGAAACGACACATGCGTTTGACGACATTTCGAGACATTCTATCATTCGTATTCTTATCAAAGTTAATTTAACAGTTGTCTTCCAGGAGTATACACATTCCTGTATACTATTCCGATTATTGTGATCAATCTGGTGAACATCCTCGTTCTCGGTACTTTCCCGTTTTTGGGAAGCTTCAAACAGAAGGATGAATGGTGCGCTCTACTGCTGGACGTGCTATTCAGCTTATCTATCTGGATGACAATGGTTCATGCAGAAGCTCCCAGGACTCACATGACCTTGGAACTCACCAGAATGACATTTCTTAATGTAATCCATGTGAGTTCCTTCCTTTAAAATTGTAACCGAATGGAGAGTAACTACCGACATCACGTTCACCTTAGCCGGAGAAATTTACATGAGCAAGAAGCTTAAATACGGAAATAATTTAGGAGTGAACCGTGTTAATTCGCTTTTGCTGGACATTGGAACAACACAACACGAATTTATAACAACAACAGTAACGCTACGTAGACCCTTCTTCAAAGCAAACTTTCCTCGCAAGGGCAGCAAGAAGGTATCTACTTTCGGACATGCGGTGAGCAAATTAGCCTGTCAAATGTAGCATAAAGTAACATAAAGATATGTGTTTATCGTTGCCAGCTGAATTACTCAAAGGTGAATCCACTAAAATGGGTAGATTATCGCTTTCGGCATAAAACGCCCTGAACACGCTAGACAGACTGAAGCCTTTGTACCACTAACGTCTTACCGATTGCTACGCCTACTGAATTTGAGTAGGCAGGCGAACAAACCACCTTGATTCATTGGTTGACTTGTGTCAACCGCCTGTCTGATGATCTGTGGAGACGGCGTTTGTGCTGACACGTGTTTAGGATAAACGGCTTCCATAATAGTCATCCGAATTATTTTTAGAATCGTCCACCGATACTTTGACGTTAATAACATAATATCCTGTCACCGCAGATGCAGGCAAACTAGTAACTGAAAACGGTGAATAGGCATTGGTGCACGTACTTAGTATATGGACAAGATCCCCGGATCTGGAAGCGGGAGCTACAGCTTGGTCGCTGAAAACGTATACTATAGTACGGACCTTACGGCAATCGTCTTGAAGGCACAATTGTGGAACAGCGTTTTGATACTGGTTTGTAAAAGCCTTGTGTTATCAGACCGGATTTTGACGTGGATCTAGGTAAAGCAGTACGGATACACCCATTGGCTATTAGTGTAATATTACTGTCATTGACAAGGATAATCGAAATCAAAACCTACACAATAGCTTTTTAACTTTAGAAAAAAGTGGGGACTTTAATAATGCGGAAAAAATCAGTGCCCCAATGCGGTATTGAACCCGGCTTCATCCATCTAGTCACCAGCGTAATTTTGTTCGGAATCGGCCCACCTGCAGAACAGTTGCACTCCAATTTGAGGCATTTGACCAATTTCGTGAAGTAGAATCCAGGTAGCGGTTCCGTTGACCTCAGTATGCAGGGTTATTTTACGTAAGTTTTGCAAACTAAGGAGAATGCATTTCCTTTTATATGCTAATGTGAGCCACTTAAAATGCGGTTTAATTTGGCGAGCTGCAAATGGCTGGACGAAATAATTCCAAGAGTACTCTGCTTATGCTGCGTAGCTAATCAGCTCAAAGTGTTGTTTTTCAGCTTATTCTAAAGTCCCCTGGAAGTTAAACTTTTAACCTCTAAAGTAATGGATTACGTAAAGATCTCTTCTGCTGAGTTAGGCTAGATGTCACCCATCTGAACTCTTCGGCATTTAGCAAATGATCGTAGTCAACCTTTCGGTAAGAGGCTATATATGCCATTCAATTCGTTAAGTTTGCTCTTCGGATTCGGTTCGGATGAAGGTGTAACTTTTGGGATTTGGGGCCAAGTGCTATAATCATGTGGCATTGGATTAGCTGAACAACTTCATGCCGGAGCCAGAAACAACTTTCAACTGAAATCTACGGGAAGGGCTTAACTTTTGATCCCACAAATACTGAATCCGGCAAAACTCAACGAAAACATTAAGCCGATAAGATCTACTCCAAATACTCCCACTTGCACACTAGTTTGCTTTTAACCTCTCGTTTTGTAAACAAAACGTTACGGTAACTAGCGTACTGTGCCTGCGTAAGGACTCACACGAGGAACAAAACCGGTCGTTAAATTTCGAAGAGCTTTCGGAAGCTTTGGTGAGATATACTTTGAGTTTTGTTTCCTTCTAGAAGTACAACTGCCCTGTGGACGTCGGTGGAATTTATAGAGCACTGGTTCTAACCACTCTTCTGAACGCCTTAACAACAAAAGTAGAAAAGGAATCAGGCATGCGCGCAGTGAAAGTCCATGGAATAATTTGTGCAAACGTGCAAGAAAAAAAGCAATATTTTTGCTTATTCTACAACGCAATTTACTTAAATTTAAGCCAGTGACCAAGTACAGACAGGGGACTGGGAAATAAACGTAAAAATGTAATATAGCCTATAGTGCCTTTTCGTATTTTCAGTGCTTGCGATGGATTCAAAAGACGATCTCACGAAACACGCGCATAGTCTTGTACGATTTTTAAAGCCAACCGTAGATGTATGGTTCTTGTTTTATTTTATCGCCCGCACAACGACTTATTTCATCCTGCGATTCATATTTTTTCTTCAGGCTCTTGTGACCCTGGCATGTCAATGTGTTTTGAAGCCCAAGATGGTTTTTTTTTTGAGACATATTCTCCGCCTGGCTGGAGGGAAATAAGAATCCCGAGTGGATGAATCTCGACATACGGAGTAAGTGAGCGTCCTCATCCCTATTCACTGAGACGACTACGTAGTTATACAAGTGTAAATGTTTCACTCACAGATGACATACCCTCTGGACCAGCTAAAATCATTGCACTCTCTTAAGGGTGGGGGGCACAAAAGTTAAACCGTGAATTTACAAACCTTCTTCACGTTGCTTTGCTTGATATGGATAGAAAAACTAAGAAATATGGTTCCATTGATTGCTGAAAACAAAACACGATGACCGTTACAAATGAATGAATAGTGAACCTAACCGTATTTATGTCAGCAATTGGGCTCCCACGGCTGAGAGTACTTGCGTTGGATAATGTAAGAAGGACACTCGACGGGTGAACGAGCGAAAGTTGCTGGATGCATTCGGCGTAAACAGTCGTTTGGCGTGCTGTCATTCAGTCAACATTCACTTTGACGTTCTGCTGAGTACTCTTCATTCCCCACACTTTCAATGCAACAGACTCAAATGATGCGCATATATGCTAGGAATTTTCACCAAAAGCTGCGTATTCGTCCGACCCTACGCTCTAGAAGACTGGAAATTTTCTCACTTCTGTGAAACTGCATTCGATTTTATTGTGTCGCCATGGGGAAGCAGTAGTTTTTGGTATTGTACTGGATGTCCCTTAAGATTGCTTAGGTTGAAAATGTGTATTCACTGTTATTAGCTAATGTACTGAGAAGAGGTAAAGTTCACAACCCTTTACAATGTCATATAGTTTGGAGCGTCTTTTATTCTCTTCGGTGTATGCCTCGAAGGACGCCCACTGCATTGGCGTTATAGTTCTGGCATTCAGTAGTTACACTTTTAATATGGTGAACTCAACTCTGTCTTCGAAGATGTCTGAAAATGCCATAGTGGGCTGCCCTTTTTGTTCGATTACGCCACTGTTTAATTTATAAAAAAAACTAAGCTATAAAAACATTTTGAGTCATCCACGTATTTTTGTTTGCTTCACACTGAGTGTCGGGTTTTAAAACCCCATCACAAAGTGCCATCGCTCTTCTCCAGTAGCTTTTCGTGTCATCATTTTTGCTACTCGGTCCCCAGATTTCTGTACTCTTGCACACATGACCACTTGAACAGCGAAACTCCTTATGGTGGCATTCCCCAAATAAACACACTTTTTGTCGAGCATCTGCTCTTCCATAGTATGTGCTTTCGAGCTAAGATTGTCATACTACACCTCGGTGCTTTGGCCGCTAAGAGCGCGACAAGCTTCTGAAATCGAAGCAACTATCTCAATTGTTGCTCAGCAACTTCTGCTGCCTTTTCGTGCAATATCAAACCAGTGGTAATCAAATTTTTATAGCGTTTTCTTCTTCAAAAACCACTTACAGACTTCGATGTTCATGACTCTGGATGCATGTATTTGGTTTTTCTATCCTCACTGATCCCAGGAGTTCAAGTGAATGATCGTTGCATCTAACAACGTTGCACACCTTGATTTTACTGATTCTGGAGCTGGCAGCCCCGGAGCTAGTTGTTTATCCACGGTTTTTTACTCGATCAATCTTACCTTTTTCTTAGTTACAGGTGGTCGCGGCATCTGTGGGATTCGCACTCCGTCATAAAGAGTAATTACTGACGCCTCCTCTGGATCACGGCGGTTTCCAAGTAGGCGTCGTCGATGAGAATGCAGGTATACTAGATCGTGTAACTTGGGATCCACAGGGCATTGGGTAAACTGACTTTGACACACACAAACGCGAAATGAGATCTGCAAGTTGCGTCCATGCCACTCCGAGCGTTCCCAGACTAAGATACAGTTTAATGACATTATATTTTTGTGGGCGCTAAACAGGAAATGTCAAACGTGACTTTCGTTGATCAGTGGTCACCACTGCACAAAGCAGCATCCTCCCAAACCATCTAGGATCCACTGTGGATGTACTTGACTGTACGGATTGGCGAGTGCCTAATACAAATGATCATGGACCCACTATTTAACTCCTCAAAAAATGGAATCCTGTTTTATTTTCGTCAGACTTTGGCGCGTGCGTAGCAGATGCTTTTCCACCAGGAAAAAAACGTGCTGCGCCCCACGTGGAATCACCCCGCTTGAAAACAGTTTATTTCTTTTGAAGCAAATAATTTTTTGATTAGGCGAAAGTGTCCTCTTCCTGGAGGCACCTTCTGTGAGCTCTCCCCTTGATGTGCAGAACTATATATCAGCCGGGAAAGATACTCGTGAACTGTACTACTCGTGGGCTCTGAATCCATCAGCTATACAAATACACGTTGGAGTAATTTCATTTTCTATAACAGTGAACCGGGTCACAGTAGTATAAAGAAACCACTTTCAGTTCACTTTATCAGTCGCAGATGAAGGCCCAGATTTATCAGAGTCAGCTAAGAACACAAGAATTGCTTCTGAAATGTTGGTAGTTCACGGACTCTGGCTCACCTAATTAATTAATTAATTAATCAATTAATGTATAATGAGACGGCGATCGTGCTCAGTTCAGTAAGTTAATGTACTGTACTGTGGTCTGTCTCAAGAGCTTCCGATTTGGAGGCAGCTAGCCAAAATCCGTGACAAGCTGAATGAACTAAAAATCCCACCCGAGATAGGCGTTTCTGAACGATCCATCGAGAAGGTTTTGCTCTCGTGTTCGGACCACTAAGATTAACTGCAATTTGGACCGGGTGCATAGGCAGTGCCAATTAGCTGTTAATACCGTTGGATGCACAGATATTCCTAGGTTTAGTCGCATCAGGAATATCAGAAAATTCTCCGTTGAGTAGTACGCACGATGGCATATGGGTCTCCGATTCGGTTAGTGAAAAAGCTTTCGCAACATTCGCTTGGCACAAAAAGTGTGCATAGGTTTAATGCTATACATAGATCAGTTATTATTAGCTGCACGTGCAGGCAGGCGCGCGGCGTCGTGATACTGCTGTATGTACTTTTATAGCCATCAGCCAACATACATTCCATTCACTTATTCAAACAGGCTACTGAGCCCCATGCGGCTTGTGAAAATTAATGAGGATCCATTTCAAACCCTATAAATTTCCAGCTAACCGCTAAATGCCCCACGAATTTTTCTACTTCCTAGAAACATTTTGGTCCAAATCAATTGGTTTTTTTTTTCAAAAAGTGTATAGGTTGGGTGTGCACACTGAATGATGCACGATGGTGAGATTTAAAAATATTGCAATAAAAGCAACGGATGGTCGGAATTCAGCTGTTCGATTTCTATAAAGACATCACAGTATTCGTTAATACGGGGAAATCTGCGTTATTCAGTTCAGTACTCAGTTCACACTAACATCAGGCAGAACAGTCTAGGGAGTAAGCTGCACCAAGATCCTACCTCAAAACTACACTGTTTACCACATTACATCCAGTCACTCTTTCATAATGGAAAGAACGTGAATCGCGGATTAAAAAGGACATCCGCTTGGATGCCGTCAAACTGAAAGCAAGAGGACCAACTAAGTTAACGGACGAAAACCTTGTTTTTCTTAACGAGTTCTGTACAAAAAAGTCGAATGGATGAAATGAAAAGAATAAAGTCAGGTGTCATGGACAGCACTATTGCGTGAGTTGGGCATGATAAAAACACTACAGACGAAAGACCTTGTGACGTCCGAAGCTTGGGTGATCCACCTTGAAAACCCATAATACTATACAACACGTGTCTCTGTTTGACTGGCCAAATAAGAAATGAATATAGCGATATTTTTCATGGCCCATTCCTCAAAAACCTACTTAACCGCCCGATTAAAATATACTGATCGCTGAAATAGGTGTGCCTCACAATAGGGTCACTTTGAAGAAGCAACAGATCCAGTCACTCAAAAAATTCTGCTAATTTAAGAAAGCTTCTAGTTAAAAAGGGTGGTGGGCAAGATCTTTCATACAAAAGTAGACTTCCGATAAACCGCCACTTAGTTCAGCGGAACCATATCTGCCAGCACATGAAGCCTTCCAATAAACAGTTTTCCACTACCAACCACGTCGTGTGGTCTTTCCCTGGCCACCCGACTTCTGCTACCAGAACTAACATCTCTTGGTCACGTGTGCTGTTTATTCCAGTCGGAGTGGTAAGGCTATTGGAGACTCTACCGCACAGTAGTTTTGATTCGTTAATACAACAAGCGAATAAAATACATGAACGTATGGGTGCTTCAACCGCACATCCGCAGTGCCTGTAGCAGAAAATAATCTCAGTGAACACGTGATAGTAAACAGACATGTAACAAGTCATCAGTCCCTATGGTCGCTTTTCAATATCATCAGCGAATAATTCACACGGAGTATAATAGCCTTACTTCAAGTACTACTTTAAACACTTACAAAAGAGATTGTTCCTTCCGAGTTAACCACAGTAGTGATCGAATACGGGACTAGGATTTACAGACTTCATTAAATTCTACAAAGTTGCATGGGATAGTGTTAGCTCTGATTCTCTGACCATTTGGTCCGCACTATAAAGAATTTCCTCTAGCAGATGACCGAATTGGGCTTCCTTATTACCTACTGAGCACACTGTCCACATAAATTTCGACCAGAAAACAGGTAGGATTTCACTAATGTACACTCGGCAATTAGAACAGGACATGTTATGTCACCTGAACTAAGTAGCACTAACCTAGACGCTAACCAGGATGGTCAAAGACATAGATTCCGCGACAAAACTCAGCATGAACAGTCACAACAAGTGTTTAATCCGTTTCTGTGACAAAACAGAGTCAAATGCCTTTCGTCTATTATTTAATTATTATTTGGTGGAAACCAAACTTTTACACCTACATTTTACAAAAGGATTCCCATTTATCCGACCCGGATGATGAACATTGAAGTGAGGACTTACAACCGAGGCTAATATGTCGAGGAGGCGTGCCCAGTTACAGCCACTCTTTTATCACCAAGTGGCCTATCCTTATCCTGCATATGCAGTTTTCCCCGAAACTGCTCTGTGTCGAATGAATTTTTTTGCGTAAACATGTTGCATTTTGCTGTATGTATGCTCAAACCTAAAGTCACCATAATCTGCCTTACTTTTGCCGGGATTTATTTTAATCAATCTATCTTTGTAATTTTCACCACGCATTTAATTTTACAGTCGCACTGCTATGACTCAGCAAGTTGTGGGTTTGGATTCATTTATGTTTATTGAGAAATTGGTGGCACTTGAAAAGGCGTTAAATGAATACATGAGGGATACTTATGTGGCGCATTTGCTAATTACAAACAGTACATGAAGCACCGGTTGTCCAGTACGGTTTTGTCTAAGGAGACATGGAAACCAGCGCTCAGTCTCCTCTTATGATCCTGAACATAATCATAAAGTGACCAATTTTAGACTGACCGACTTCCTGTAAACCGACGGCTAACTGAAGAGTAGCTGGTCACAGCAGTGATCTTCCCGCACATTTTGCGTCAATGAGTATACTGTAGGCTATAACAAGTAGATCAAAAAATTTAAAAAAATAAAACAACAAATAATTATAGCCACACAACTACCTGCAACGTTCATCCACTTTAAGAAGTTCACATTTTCCGGCAAATCGCGATATTTTATTCCATTAGGCACTGTTTTCCAATTCGAGGTAAATGTTAACCTTGAATAATCGCTCACTTATGCAAATCATCTGTACGAAGAATTTGCAGAAAAACATGAAGTGGTAACCTCGAAAACCTCGTCGTTTCTGAGGAACCATTTCCATCTGCCGGATACCGATAGGCCATAAAGTCGCGGCCGACACAAAAAGGTTGGGATGTGTCTCATAATAGCTTGATTATTTCCATAGTCCCAACAAGGACACAGTGACCAAACATTAAATATGTGCTGACCTAAAGACAAGATCTTCAAAAAGTTCGTGTTCATCCCTTTTGTTTTTGTTTGAATATATTCGACGCCAAATGGTTTCAGTCAACGAACCAGCTCATTTTTCCGTTTTTCTTGAAATAGCGGATGTGTAATATTACAAACAAGATAATCTAATGACGGCTGCCGTATATTTCATGCCTACATTTATGTCTTTCTGCATAAACATGTTTTATAGTTTCTCAGTGCTCGCCCGCCATCGGCAAACGAAGTTCAAGGTGCTAAAGTTTAATTTCCTTGATATACTGCTTGCAGCTGAAAACCTGGGTCCCTAACCTACAAATTTATGTGTAGAAGAAGACCATCCGCTTAAGCATGAAAATCCAAAATGATAAACGCCGGTGAATGTGATTGCCTAATATGGTGCAGAAACGTAAAGAAGTCGACGAAGTGCACAAATACGTCGGTGTAAAGTGTGATGCTGATATTCACTGCTGAGCCGAATTCCTTGGGTTGACTGATTTCTCTCAACAGGTCTCTTTATGTTGATCGAACGAACCCATTTCCTCGATTTCACGTCGACATCATGGAGTAAAACGCAGCTTCGTCCAAACCGCTTGGTAGCAGAACTCTGGAAGGATTTCGCTGATTTCAGAAATTTCAGCTTCGGATGCCAGCGCACCACGTGCAAACATGAGACCGTACTTAAATGGACGCTAGATAACTTCTTAATTATATTTCATTTGTCATCTAACTGCTTCATTTGACTTTCGACTGTTTTTGCTGATAATCCTCATACACTTCGAGTCGCAACGAACAATCCAATATCAAGGTTGTTGATCATAAACTCACTCTCGATAAAGACTCTCTTCAGGAAAATGTTTTCTTTTTCCAGAGGGTCAACGTGCGGATGAAGCACCGAAACGGATAAAGTGGACATTCAGAAGCAAAAAAGATGTACTTTTTAGTAAAGTTTCGTGATCATTGTACAAAATTGTCACCAAGCTAAATAGTTCCAAACAAGTAACCTTGTTTATGGAACAAGAGTCAGAAGATATGTTACGAGCTCCGTCTCATCGAGGAGCAATTATGACATGAAATTCTTCAGAATTTTGAACAAAATATAGGGTTATCGTTTCTCAGACAGGATTTCTGCTGCCCAAAATTTGTTGTCACGCAACCGTTCCCTCAATAGCAAAAGGCAATAAGCCAGTAGACTTAGCATGACCTTTATTATAATGGAGCAGCCAAGACAAAATTTTCACCTGAGTGGATTCTAACTGTTCACTCCCATTTGGAAATATTGTGATGTCCAACTCCGGGATTTTCCCTGCAAGTTAAGTCATTCTATGCCAAAAAGTCTAGAGGCACACTCCAGCTGTTTCGTCCTTGTTGGGAACCATCAGCATCGCGCATCTCATAAAACTGCAGGGAGTATGGAACCCGGCTAGACTTAACCGTTCGGGCACGAGAGGCTGATCAGCAGTTTGAATAACTCGCATTAAGAGAGGGTACAGCGCCACCCATTCTTCAGTCATGAGATTCACATCACGTGGGCACGTATTGTCTTTCTCCTCAAATGGCGACTTCTCAGATGGATGTTTCACTCATCTTGTGAAGTTATTCTTCCTCTGAGCTACTTATATTTTGTTGACAGTATGGAGCGCTTCTTTGCATGGGTATTAGCACAAGCACTAATAATGTCTGTATGGGTGCAAACCCAAACAACCACAACAAATGCCCACGAGAAGTTTGAATTGTTCCTCTGCTAGGTAAGGATGGTCATTATAGGAGGTTTGTCTGGTCTACACTCACTGTGTAGTTATCAGAGAGTCAGAGAAAACCACTCACGTCACTCTCATACATACTCAAATGTGTAGAATATTAGTTAAATGTTTTTTGAGGCTTTTCGTTAAGTGTTACATAACTGCCGAAAACCAGTGGACCCGCAGTTAAACAATGACTATCGGATATTGACTGGTGGTGATCAAATTCGCAACTGAGTTAGGAACGGGAATCATGCATAACATATTTGTGATGTGCTTAAGCTTGCATTATTGTTTTGCTGCATAGTACCCACTTGCGCTACTTGGCTTTCTTGTAGACAGATCAATGCGTAGCTGCACGACAGTTAGACCCATAAACTGTTGTAAGTCCCGCAAGTTCTCTGTTGATTCAGAGCACGGCTCGATACAGAGCTAATTTACAAATGTACGTAGTGTTCATTATGTACCATTAAAACAAGAGGCCATAGGTGTTTTTATACAATTTTACTACGTTGCGCATCGACCGGAAATTCCTGTGAAGATTAGGACAACACCTTCTATTGCACAGAACCATGCAATCCTCGCTAGATACGGTATCCTGACACAGCCTGTGGCTGGAAAAAAGACGACGGAAGCGGGTTTAGAAGACAAGAGGAAATTTTCTTTTCCGCACTTATGCATCCGACTCACTAACCTTTATACTTCCTCAAGCAGGGACCAGTCTATAGGTGAGGAGAGTCAGAAGTAACACGGAAAATCTACAATTGTTTTAGAACCAAGCTTGACGACCACCCGTACAGGCCTCAATAGGCAAGCACAAGTATGCAAATAAACCTCTCCTCACCAGCCGCATAGTGACGAACATTTTGGTATTGATGATACTCACAGACTTTTATTTTATTTGTAAGCAAATGTATACCCTGTGGTTTATTTGGTCTGATTCAGCGACAAAAACTCCAATCTCCTTCCAAGTTACTACACCAACCAGCTCTGAACTTGATATGACACTCACCGTAAACCTAGATTCAAATACAACCACTGCTTAGCTAGGTCACCAACTACTTGGCGCCGAGCTGATATCTCCCTAGATGTACATGCAATAGGATTGTCCATTATCAAGTCTGTTACCAGCTGGCTGGTTGCACAAGTCAACTATGGGGGACTGTTTTGCATACATCTATCCACTCTGAACAAGAAATGAACTGTTAGGCAGTTCCGTTGTTTGTTCCACTCAGTTGTTATGCTGTATGCTATGAACCAACTTGCTTCTGACAAATTTCGTACGTAACTAGCACGTGACATTCACCATTATTCACTGATGAATTCATTGAAATGAAATGCCTATACGAAATGATGCACAGCGTTGCTTTCGTCCTAGAATGCTGAAATGTAAAACTCGTACAGTTAGTTTGAAACCGCGGGATCAGATGGACAACATCCACGCTTGCCCTTTTTAATCCAAGCTCACATTTTCATATCCCGTCACAATAATTCGACTTTTAGAAGCGAATGGTGTTAGTCTTAGCACAGAGATCAGCATACTCCTGCTTTGCGACTACAATGTGAAGAGAACTCACGCAAGTGAGATTCAACTGTGATGTCCCTGTAGAAGTAGAACGGGTTCAACAGATTGCCCCAAACTCAGTACTTGTTAGACGTTGAATTAGAAGATTAAGAGGATATAAATGCGCATCACACTAGCCTTATTAGGAATGGAACCTCAGATAGATGGTCTCTCCGAGGTGTCTTCAAACAACCTACCTCTGTGGACAGACCAGATGCACGCTTATTCAATTGGTCAACCTTTGGGATGCCTCTTGTGCAAAACTCCGGGGATTCGATCAACCAGTACTGTGGGTTCTGCATCCAAGACAACAGTGAAATGTGTAGGCTAGGCTTATTTTACATCAACTATAAAGAAGACACTTTTCGGAGCCAGTCAACGCTGAACCGCATGGAGCAAAATTTCCAAATCGAGGTCAGTAGCGGTTTATCATGTTGACGCTGTGGCGCAATATTAGTAGCTCGGGTGCACTAACTGGTTGTTGGTCTGTTCGTTGAGCTTGGTAGTTGGATTGCAGACGTTTCATCACTAATCGAAAAGCTTATATAAAAGCACAGGCAGGAGAAGAAAAATGTATCCACTCAGCCTCGCACTGACGATGTCAACTCAACTGGAGATGAAACGTTGGCAATCCAACTACCAAGCTCAGGGAACAGACCAACAACCAAGCGGTGTATCCTACCTGCAAGTTTTATGCCAATTGGTAGTGCTCAAGCCCTAATTTCAGAATCCGCGGAGGTAAGTCTCCCTGAAAAACCCTTAAAGGCACACTGGTGGTGACTCACAACAATGATGAACTAGCTATGAAACTCTCGTGCAGTTCAAGGACGAAATTACAGATAATTGTGTTCTACCTAACTTTCAAACCTACTAACACTGCAGAATGAAGAGCATATTGACAATTTATCTAGATTTTCGACTATGTTGTTTGTAAAATAAGGCTGATTCTCCCAAATTAGTGAGCGTTTACAGTCATCACTTGTTTATCGTGATGGAATGGTATCTCATCTACAAGTTAAGCAGTGTATTTCTTGCGGCTGTTCGTGATATTAATGAAGGTCACATACACTTTTCACCTTACCATGGATTACATTTACGTACCACTAGCCCGAAGTTTACCACTTGGTTTTTCTGTCCCAGCTGAAAACATTTGTGCTTCTGAGAGTAGGTTGTTCTATTAAAATCACTTCAGTAGAATCAAAATATATCGAAAATGCCTAAATTCAGCAGAGAATAAGATTCTTCTCCATTACTCTGCGAGCGAGACTTTCGTTGAATGAAATTTCAGAATCCACGGCTCCGGGGCAAACTCAAACCAGTGGTCTTTTAGCCGTACTATTTTTTGTGTGTGTTTATTTGATCACAGACTACCAATTCATCTCAAAGGAAGCGCCGCCTATTGGTCACTTGGAACAATCCTTTCACCTCTGAAGATCAAAATTAATCGTTGAGGGGCATCCTCAAATTCAGTGGTTAAATCCAATCTGGACTTTTCAAGGTGAACTTAGAACGTTCCAGTTTCAGTTTATACTCAGACAAGTTAGCCATAACGGTGGTTCTTTTAAGGCTTCAGTGTAAAACACTTATCTGGATTTCAAAAAGGAACCATTGCGAATATTTGGATGTGCAGTGACGGTGGCTTTCAATAATGATTTGATTAAAAGCATCTGGTGCTCTTTATGTGTGGGAACAGCATGAATGGGATTTCCTCATTCCAAATGCTCTGCTTAACCGCAATAAGCATGGCGCAACAAAAGCTGCACGAATAGAACAACATACGGATTAATATTAGAGATTCAGAAAGCAAATCTCAGCGGAACAGTTCACATTGTCCAACCGAGTCAAGGAAATCATGGTACACACAAAGTCTGCCAGGAGTTCTTTTCTGAACAAATGCCTGGTCTAAGTAGCTTAAGAAACCGTGAAGAAAATTTGGTTGGAATTGGTGTCAGTCTACACATACTGTCTTCTGTCGCTGGCTACACAGTAACGTAACCGCCATAATTGTTGAAATCAGCACACCAGCGGGAAATAATGATGCTAAATTGCCATAAAGCAACAGAGAATGCCTGCCATAATGAAGCGTCGGAAGTAATCGGAAGTGCGAGGACTTAGTGTGAAAAATTATCATATATTTACAGAAAACGCTGAAGGAAAAACTTCTGTACCCTTGGACTGTAGTGGAATCAACACATACGAGCATTGTGTCGAGGTAATGCACCGTAAGCAAAGTCGGCTCAGCATCCTTCGCGAACTCTCCTTAACACAAGCTCAAAACTTTATCCAGTAAAGCGGCTAACAGGTGGCAGCATGCTAGCTGCTAGGACCGGTAACATAATGTTTTACAGAATTTTTATCACCCTGCAGGTTTGCCCCGGTACTACAGCATACGACACTCACCACCGCCTCCAAAACTGATTGTCGCTGAAAAGTAGTAGATCGGGGTGGATGAGTACTTTGTAATCCACTCCGTGGTCCGTTTTTTATAAGTGAAATAAAGTCGTGATGACCGAATTCACATGCCGTACCACTTTCTCCAAAACTGAGCGCTACTCAAAACGACTATTTGTATGTTATTTTGCCTTCCTATCCTGACAAATTCCATGACGCATTTGAAAATTTAACCTGCATGTAAGGTCCCTAAAGCTGCCTGAAGATACCTACATTTGTGAAGGGTCATTGCTTGAGAAAGCAAGTGTACTTGCGTTTGGATCGCGTTGCGAACCAGTGTATGCATGTTCATCCAAAATATCTCTCCGTCGCTGACACTTAGCTTACGTGCAATCAGCTGGTGAGCTCAGATTACCATGACTAACTCAACTGACGCTATCCATAACATACAAATGCAGCAAAGCACTGAAGAGTAACAAGCATATGTTGACTGCTGTCAAAGAGATTACTTAGGATCTTTGGTTGTCATTAGCACAACAGACTTATTACACCAAGGACAAGACTTTGAGTCCCTAAGCAACTCATTGTGTGATAGCTGTTGTGAGAATTCGTACTGAGTGTGAACCTAACTTTTCGGCAATCCCGTACAATGTCTTGCACAAGTTTGCAACACCGCTGAATAGTCAAAACTAACTGTAAGTCGTACACTTCTCGCCTTGACATATCGCGCCACATGGATTTGTATAGAACACTCAGCCCCTCGTTGTGGTTGATGCTTGCAGGAAGCTCAAGTGAGGTTCAAACCGACGGCAACCCCTGAATATCTTCAGATATTTCGGTTCCCTGCTGTCACTGCTCGTTCTTCTAACTAGCTTTCATTCAGCCTTCAAAGTACAACCTAGCGGTCTGTAATATGCTCGCTCAGTTGCAATTGCAAGGCACATTTTTAAAAGTACAGGACGAATATAGAGCAGTGAAATCCGTATAGTTCCAAGTATCTAGCCTAATTTCGTTGCGCTGTGCACCTCGTCAAGTTTCTAGGTCCAAGTGGCTGATTTTTAGACTGCTCGAAATTATACGGAGTGCTCTTCTTTCCAGTTATTTCCAGATATTAATCGAGCACTGCGAAGTGAATTCAGTATAGCTAAGAATAATGCGTAAAACACAAGATGAATTAGATAGACGTAAAGTGAATTTTAACCTAGATAAATATAAGACTGCATTGTTCTTTGTCGAGTATCCTCAAGAAAATGTCCCACGTTTCTCCCAGGTTATTTAGCTCCACTGGAACCCCATATGGCTTCAAAGTTCCGAAATTTCAATCCATAGTCAACTCATCTCTAGTTGTAGTGGATCGTATGTCGGCGAAAATGAAAAATGGTCAAAAATTCAAACGTGCGGGAATTTTCCGAAACTTAACTCGGCTGCGGTATGTGATCCTGGATGGACCTGAGGATTTCACCATAGTTTACTCAACATTTCTCTGAGAGGAATTACGCAGCTTAACTTGCTTCATCATTCCGGAACATTTCGAGATGTGGTAGACTGCGTAGACTTGAGCAATCTACAGCTTTATCGCTCAGTCGCCCCGGTTGATTCTGATCACTGAAATACCATGCTTTATTGACCGATGTTGACAAAATCTATCTGAAGATTTTACATGATTAATAGTTTAATAATGCAGACGAATAATTTTGTAGTTAGTTTACTTCGGCCCCAAAATAATTATGAGTTTTATAGTCGCATGGCTTTCAAAATCCTAGCGCAATAAGCGTACATGCAAGTTATCTTGTTCCAACTCCATCAGCAAACTGATATCTCTTAGTCAGTAAAATCCTTGTAAGAAGTGACTGACCGAACAGTAATAGCTTTGATAAAACGTGCATAAAACAAAGTGAACGAAACTAGTTAAGTGAATGAAAACGGAATTATTTTGTTAAATCTCCAATGCCCGCCAATTCTGTGTAACAGTTCTCAAAAAAAACATTATGAACAATTCTTCTTCCTTTCTAGATTGTATATGATTTGGCAACATGGTTAACAGAAATCATTTTGCAACGCAGGGACTTACCTGCAAGTTCCATTTGGAATTTCCTATCGGTTGCTGTTATTTGAACCCGACTACCCATTTTCTATGACAGCCACTGAGAACATCTATGTAGAATCGCATTTGTCACTTGCCTCACTTCAAGTGTGGCTCGCCTACTGGATACTTGTCCAGCTCTAGTTTAGTGGTATATTCTGTTTACGCTTTCAGCATGCAACCAATAAACAGAAAACAGCTAGCTTCTTGAAAAGTGATGTTTATGTGAACACATAAACCGAGATTGTGTGCACAAAATTCTTCATCCCAGAATCTTCTGGAACTATTACTCTGATTTACTCATCGTAACTTTCTTGGGTCTGTTACCCATTAATGATGGATTTTCACGGCTTCCATCTGAGCCAAAGTAATTTTGGATTTTAATGCCTTGTAACTCCTGATTCAGGCTGTTCTGATGCAATGAAAATGGGGAAACCAAGTGTTTGAAATTTCGAAAGAGGTAGGGTGGTGAACTTTACATTTGTAGCTCAATATTTAAGCTAAGGTTTTGTTCACTAATGTCCTGCATCTATTCTCTCCTCGTCTATGGTTATCGGATGATGAACAACAGACACTTTTGTTCAAGGGTTGAAAGAAACGACCAAGCCACTGTTTCTTGTATCACTGCAGGTATTTCGTAAGTTGTTTGTAGTGCGAGGAGGTCTGGGAATTTTTTATTGATATTTCGTTAGATAAGTAAGTGAAAATACGAGATTCTTTGTACAGCTGGCTTCAATTACGTGATGAAATCCCCTCACATTTCCATCAATTTATGCGTAGCTCAAATGCCGTTACGCCACTCATTGCCCAATCAAGGGATCCACATCACTTGACTCATCGAGTGACGACTTCTTAGCTGGAAGTTTCACCGCATAAAGTATTCCCTCTGAGCTACTTACAGATTGTTAGTGTGAGGGATGGTGGAGTGGTGCTACTTCCTGTCTGAGGGCGACTTAATCACACTGCTGTTCAACCACTCGTGGCCAAACAGTTAAGTGGGAAGTCGCGAGTTCAGAACGCCTTGGAGTTTTATAAGATGCGCACAGATGATGGTTCCCAATAAAGGGGAAACAGGTGTACAATGCTTCTCGGTTTTTCAAGGTTTACTGGCTTCACCTACAAGATAAAATCTCCATTTAGCAAATTAATTACTACTTCACTATACATACACTGGTTCATGAGCAAGACGAGATGGCTCGTTGATTAGAGCGTGAATTTACTGGCCAGAAGGTCCGTGGTTCGAACCCGACCTCTGCACCTCGACTTCTCCTGTCTAGGCTTGGTCATCCTGGCAGTATCCCAGCCCTCGTGCTTCCTTCGGGTAGCATGGCAGCTAGGCATCGAAAGGGTGTTACAGCGGAACGATTATTATTTTGTTATTTCATGACTGGATCATCGTGGTTTGGACAATGCAGGCGTCAAACTCGCTGCAAATGATGAAACAACTCAGGATATCCCTAAGAGGGCAGTTCGTGGAATACTTCTGAAACTTAGTTGAGCCATTTTGAAAGATATTAAAATTCTTGGGATCAGCATAAATTAGCCTCACTGACAGAACGAAATCTGAAGTGAACATGGGAATTTCAAACCCTCTGGTTTAATCATACATGTGATCAGAGCTCCAAACCCAGTCCTTTCGAAAATATCGGAAACAGCAGGATAACATGTTTTTGGTCTAGGAATAACTGAGACCTTCTTAAGAATTGCTGTAATGTGGACTAACGAACGAACATTTTGTCGAATTTTGGGAAACAATCACAAATTGGCTAGTGGGGCTTGAAGCTTTTTTGGCACATTCCCTCAGTATGACGAGAGGTAGAGGATTACGGGCTTGTCTTATCAGGTTTTGTTTCTTGAAGCGCTTGCACATCTTATAAGGATCACTAGATGTGTTCTGATTGCACAGCTGAAACGGATGTGAAGGTGCTGTCTTCAGACACAGTTGAGCTCAAATCCCTCAAATTTGCACAGTGGTCGTTTGTCACATAGTCGCAGCAGTGCCCTTTAAATTTACCGATATCTTTCGCTCCAAGTATCGTTTTAACATGAAGGCAGTGGATATGCTTGCGTTTTCTCCCATTAGTTAAGGCGAACAACTAATATTTTCATGAACATGAACACTGCGTACTGTCTTTTGCTCCTTACGGCTGCTTCAGGTAAGACGAGGAAAACCCACCGACTCGTGGTTGGATGATTCCAAACGGATAATAAGAGTAGTGGTGAGTGGTTAGGTGTACGCAGTTGGAAGAGTTGGAAGGAAGTAATTTTCATCAGCATTTACCTGTGCCGGCACTGAGTGCTTGTCTTTTAGGGTCGATCAAAACTAACTGAAAAGCTGAGATCAATCAATAGTTTCTTAAAGATGTCCCCATTGAAAGTCTTCTCTTTGTAAAAAACCAACAGTAGGTCAATATCAGAAATATTGCACTATTTTCTAACTTCGAAAAATTTACGGTCTTCTATCATGTACTCGAATTCACATCTCAAGCTATCTGAAATATCTCCTAGCACATCTGCGTGAAACTGACTGATTTTGTCAAAGGGGATGTCAAATGTTTTGTTATTTTGCAGCAATTGAGTCTTTTTCCACCTAAGCTTACATATAATCCCGTCGTGGTTCAAAATCTGACCGGGTTGTAGATTCTGACAATTGTGTGAATACTTACAAACTAAAGTTTGAACCACTACGGCACAGCAGGTATGAAGAAACCTTCGTGTGACTTAAGTGGCTGCCAATCTTTGGAAGAGTCCATGTTCTCCAGCTTTGGCAACCTAATCTCCGCTCTTCCGATGCATTTGAGTGATCCAAATCAATTTTGTCGTTTCTCTCACTGTCTCTTCTCAACTGGTGTGTGAATAACTGAAAGCTTACTATCCAAGATCAACTTGATCTGAAGTGAACAGCGGACTTCCAAAGGTCACTAAGCCACTGTGTGGGTCGCTCATGAAGTAGACATCGATCTCGGCCTTAATGTGGGTGCTCTGCAATTCGTGGTTAGGTGTTAAACCATGAAGCAGCGGATAATCTATGGTAGCAAACCAAGACGTTCAGCCACATGCAGCGGCTGAGTACCGTTTAAACGCATGATCTCTGAAGGAAAGAAGACCCAAGTAATGAGGGATTCAAACTTCGTTTGTTGTTCAGCGTCAAATTCTTTCTTTTTTGTTACATTTTGCAAGTAACATGCATTGTGAGTTCAGGCAAAGTTGTGATGTGCTGCACCTTCATTCTCCAAAAGGCACGTAGTTTTGCATACTGTTGAACAGTCACAACGTCGGTCCACTAAAGAAAAGTCTTGGCCCAAAACGTCTCAAAGAAGTTGTTCACTTTGCGGAATAGGTCTTTGCTCCCTACTTTTTTTCGTAAGACGGTCCTAGAATAAAAACGCGAATAGATAAGATCTTATCGTCTTCGGGGAAACTCTTAACAGACAGCTTGTATCTGATACGCAAAATGGTCTAAACAAAAACCTATTCCGTCTTAACTTTGCATTACTGAGCCGCTCTTACTTTCCTAAAAAAAGTTGGTTGTGTGCTCAGGTCTGTTCTAACGGCTGTTTGCAATAAGAACTAGAGTTTCTGAGGAAAGTATTTTACGCAGAATGGCTATCCGACCCGTTTCAGACTGAGAACGTTGAAATCTGGGAAAGAAACACAGACAAAGCACTCGGTAAACAAGAAGCCAGTCTTCGTAAGTCTCCCGTATAAGGGCAAGAAAACCAATGAGATTATGTCCAAAAGACTGAGAATTGAGTAGAGTATACATTTATGGCATCTAATCTTCGTTCGAGTTTCAGTTCTTCCCACATCATTAGATCTTACCTGGAAGACAAGTCGCCAGCCTCATTCGCATGCTCATGTCGAGTATCGCGTATTGGTCGTAAAACAAGGTGTTTGTCTGACAGACTACGCTAATTCTGCTCCTATTTGCTGAACCATAGAAACTGCAGATCCAGCCCAAGCGCCACCGCTTTGCACCTAGCCGAAACAGTATTAGTAGGTAATAGTAGGTAACGAGTGAGTATTTTGCCCACTGAAACACTGAATTTTCGACTTTCAGTACCGCCAGATGCTGCACTGGATACTGTTTGTATTTGTAATGTAAACTGCGATGTAATTGCCAGATTATCAGTCGAAGGAAGCAGGCCTTATACGCCACAGTGCATCCAGAAATGACATAACGGAAGCATTCAGAACCGTTAATTATGAGCTGGATCACAAATGACAGACTCCAATAAATTTTCAGCCGAGTCAACTTTCCGGTTTATTAGTTACACCCTCATTTTTTCGAAATAATAGATAAGCTTCCAGGGTATATTAAAATGCACTGTAATTCACAAATGAATGTGAGGTCGCCAAAAATATTTTAAGCATCCACCCCTCAGGTACTACTCATTGGGAACTCCCTCGTAATTAAACGGGATTGACAAAATTAACTCCCTGGGATGCTTGTTCTTCAGGTACCAGCACACGTACAAGTGCGACTTCAAGTTTGTTCGAAAGCAAATCATTCTTGGTCAAGAAACATGAACGTACAGCTTTTAGTTCGATTAAAAAAGCTGAACACTACGTTCTCCTTTTAGCACATGAATGGACCGGGAGGTTGCTTTGGTAGTTTCTACAGTGCTAAACTCATGTTAAAAATTCACTAATGAACCTACTGCCTGTGGGTAGTTTAATGTGCAGTTCACCACTGAAATTCTCATGGGTATAGCTTGGTAGTTACAAAAGATTCATCTCGGGTAGAATTTTCTTAGTTTTGCAACATCTTTCCTCCCTCCCTGCTGGAATGAAAATCAAGATGCGAAAGGTTTCTGAAATGGCTAGATGTCCGTCCTTTGGTCACTCGAAACTGAAAATTCCCCTCCGTACTTTCAACAGTAGTGAGTGAGGTCCGCAATTTGCGATTGTTTCTCCAACTGGAAAAGATAAGTTTCAAAATTCTTGTTGACAGTACAGTGAAAAAATCATTGCAAAACGACTCATTCATCACTAAAAAAGATGAATGTGTGATTTGTTGTTTGAATAGTTTCAACAATTCAACTTGCTACCTGCAGCTCCTCAGCTGGATTCCTTACCCGCAACGCAGCCCTCGACAGTAAACGTGGAAAAGCTGACGGCTTTGGAAATAGGCGAATGTCTTTTCTCTTCCAAGTGCAGGCTACTGGTCCCGAAGGACTTCCAACTACTCTGTGAAGACGTAATACACTACTCATAATGTTGCTGAGAACTCTTTGACGGTCCCTAACCGCTTTCGGCCCTCTTGGGGCTCATCAAGTAGGCGCAGTCCCTAGGTTCCCGTCAAACTTATGTTCTACTTGAGACCAAATTGGACAGATTTCGAAAAATACACTCATTTGCATCCCAATTTGGTTTTGACGGAAGACTCACCTGGAAATCAACTGAATCTCTCGTTTATGTATTTGTCGAAATCCCATCTACCCTGTTTGAGGACGGAGATTAAATCCGCAGTCGATTGTCGTCTAACTTACTTGCCTCTATCTGGCCGGAAGAAACCGTCCCAACCAAGTGGAGTGAGTCGATATTGATGCCCATTTTCAAGAAGCATGCTCGCAGTGATTGTCGTAATCACGGCGGAATTAGCTTGATCTTCGTTCCAACCATACTTACTGCGTTGTTTATTTTATGCGGTCTTAGAAAGGCGGGTGAAGGCGGAACCGGGGAACAGAAAGCAAGAGTCCGGTCAGGGAGGGGCTATTTTGACCACATCCTTCAAGTTGTAGAGAAACGACATGCGTACGTGTGCCCGACAATCCTGGTGTTTCTTCGCTTAATGGGTGCTTTAGATTCTATTGACCGGTTGATTCGTAACGGAGTGTACCCCAAAATTTCTTGATTGTCGAGCGTTGTTTGCATTAAAATAATTAAGGGCACCTGAGAGCGTATGTGGGCTCTCCAAGTGCTTTCCTTCAAGCAGTGTTGTCCAACGAGTACGTCCACTCTTTCCATTTATGTTTACAGTCATCGATGATGAATGAAGCGAGCAGCGGAGAGTATCCAAAACCCCGGTGATCGGACTTTTCTAAGCAAGAACCTTGTCGACCTGGAATATGCAGATTATTTTGTTCTTATTTTTGAAAAAGAGCAGGAAGCTCAAACAATAATGGAAAAGCTGTCGAAAGTCATTTAGTCCTTTGGAATGTTCTTCGCGCTGACAAAGTAAAAGGTCATGCGGCGGGTATACAGTCTTTGAACATGTTTCCTCAAAGTTTAAAAATGGTGCTGCACACAACTACTAGTCAGCCACCAAATCACGCTTGTACTAAACTGATTGCTTCGACCACACTCCGGAAGATTTGGTGCAAAACACATCTCGATTTACTAATGAAGCCGAACGGTAAATCTCTAAACTCAAACTCGCTATCCTCAAACTTCTCACTAAAAGCCACTAATGAACTGGTTCAAAAAGGTGACTAAAGAAGCGCAGCCTATCAAAGAAGGGCATCGTTTTCAGCAGAATATATGAGTAGCGCAAATCCAACGTGAAATTCCAAAGTAGATGCGCTATGCTTAACGGGTGGTCCACTGACAGATCAGGCTCTTTTTGGTTTCAAAAAGGTTGATCACACAATGTCAGTCTACCACAAACACAGTACTCTCTCCACAAGGAAATATTCACAGGAGATACTATGTTGTCCAGCGTCTCTGAATAACAGCAAAAGGCAGTATATGTGCTAAATAACCTTCAGTAAACTTGAATGAAAAAAATGAGACACATTGGTGCATCAGCAAGATTCACCTTCATGCTAGTCTTCCGGACATGTTTTCGGGGGTTGAAAAAATTACATTTCATAGTGGCCAGCTGGAAGTAAAAAAGACTACTGCGTGATGCGTACGCATATAGCATCACGACTAGATGCCAAATAATGAGCGCCGAAAAGTATGGATTGTCTTGAGTC
This sequence comes from Opisthorchis felineus, assembly GCA_004794785.1. NCBI lineage: Eukaryota > Metazoa > Platyhelminthes > Trematoda > Opisthorchiida > Opisthorchiidae > Opisthorchis > Opisthorchis felineus. The sequence goes on from SJOL01009108.1 coordinate 371,263, forward strand.
ATTTTATTTTGTTGTCCGTCTTCTGCAACACTAATGCGCATTGTAGCTGTGTTACATGTTCGGAAAAGCTCCTTTTCTCAGTTATTGCTAGGCTAAGCCAGGGCATATCCACAAAACTCAGGGGCGTACCCCGATTATGTTGGAAGCGCTAGAGTGGTGGACACCCAGGCGAACGGCAAAATATATTGCCTTCTCACCAATTCTGGAACCACACATTATTTTGTTCCATATTGTGAACGGATCTTAGGAAGATGGGGTGTGATTCAGACAGCTGTTACAGTAGTCCTCCATCAGTCATCGAAATGTCTGCTGGTTATACATCCACCAGAAGCACTCCCTGTTGAAAATACTCCCGCCCGAATGCTACACGTTATTAAAATTTTATTTTTCTTGACCTAGTGGAATGAAGTTTCTGCATTTCGGTTCATGACGGTGCGATTTACATCTTTACACTATCTAGTTTAGCAATCCGCCCTCGGAGAAGCACATTGGGGGAACGTCAAGCTACATAACGATAGTGTTTTCTCCTGAGAATGGGTGCAGAATTTAACGACCAACCTTAAGTTCCACTGCATATGGATGTTTTCAACATCTTCTCTATGCTTTTTTGACAAAAAAAGGTTTATCGTGTGTGGCTGTTTTGGAATCATCAGAGCTTTTTTGACATTATCTTGCGATGTTTTGTTGATTTAATGGCATTCGCCATTTTTGAGCGGTCGAATGAGTAATAGAGCGACATGCTTTACCGCTCTCAGTTTGTTCTCACCCAATGACAGTGATAACTTCATCAGTACAACGTCTCGCAGTAGTGAACTGCGTACCTTGCGAGGGTCGCTGTACCAGATAGACCTCACCAGGGGTAACTAGGTCACATGGCTCCACACATTATCCTGAACTGTTACCCCTAAGCCTACACCGGCACGAGAAATGACGATAACCCCAAACATTGAGCAAAAAACGAAAGTACTGACAGTTGAGAACTTCCGCTTGGTCATGCATCGTCGTTGGCCTGTCGAGGCAAGGCTGAATATCACGTCGTACTGTTTTGTGTGCGATGCACTGACCTCGACCAAGTGGACTGATCAGGGGGTTCTACTGCCACTGTGCAAGTAGCCAGAGTTGAACTTTCGGAGTTACCCTTCCTCAGTAACACTGGTAGCAACCACTCGATTTTTTCACCAGTCGACTGGTCCGGATAATCGATCCACTGAGTTACGGAAACACAGTTAATCGTATACTACTCCAAAAATAATCGTCACGGGAACGTCGCAAAATCGATTCTGGCCTTCGTGTTTGTCTATGAGACGGTCAGGTGATGACGTCAAAGTATGGTCTCTCCTGCTTATATCACCAGCGTGCACAAATGGTTAAGATCAGGCTACTTGTTGCAACAAGCAGAATTACAAAACAATCCACAGATCCTATTAGTCAGTGAACAAAGAAAATAGACGCATCTGGATATCACCCACCTTGGTCAACATGGCGTACCGCTTCCAAGAAGTCTCTATCCAGAGTGTACTGAAAATCGTTGAAAAACAGGTCAGCAGACAGATGACTGTATTTTGCAATTCTCTTGAAACTGATACATGTGCTGATGCTTCCGAGCTGTATGACAATCAAATTACCAGTGGTTAAAACCAGTAAATAACGCAAGTTACTCCATAGTGGTTACTCCTTACGCTACTGGTTGCTGCTACGTCTTCTGGCTATATAAAGACCGTTTGCGCCGTCCTGTTTAGTGGTTCAGTTGTGGATAGCGGACAGGCAAGTCAAATCCAAAATTTGACCAGAGTTATAATTTTGGACCGCTTGTCTCCGGGCCTCCTAGGAGACATTAAAAAGGAGCTACGGAAAAGGTTAAGCTGGAACCATTGTATGGATCATCCTAACAAAAAATGAGGAGTGCGTTTGGTGTCTTGAATGCGGCGTACGGTCGATCTCGGTTAACTCGAACCTGCAGCCCAGAGGCAAGGAAGCCAAATTTGAATCAGCCTGCTTTCACTTAAGTTATGATTTATTGTTTGGAGGAAGAACCAAGCGGCCATAACTCATGGTGAGACAATAAGTTTAACTCTGCCAAAATGATAATCAAGCGAGAAGACGTTCGCCAGCTCAGTCACGTAAACACCTACAAATAATCACTTAAGCTGACTGGTCATCGTATCCCACAACAAGCAAATGCAATGGCATCCCCTTATTACAACGGGTAGAGCAAGCATCAAAGGAGCAAATTTTTCACGATCGAGCTCAAAAGCTTACTTTTGAAAGCTGACTGTACATCCAGCTAAGCACACACTATCATATAATCTAGAGACAGGACAGTATCTAGTATGGTCATGGTTTCTGCTGAGACATGACTTCAACAATGTACCGGGGGTAGGTATTTCTATCAGCCTCACAGAATCGAATCCATGCGCTGTTGATCAGCTACTAAAACCTATACGAATACACAGCAGTTCCCAATTTTAGAAGTTAGTGTTTACTTATGTGCTGCACATCGGACCTGCCTGTTCCGCACACTGCGCAAATCAGTGAGTGAATCAATAATAAACAGCCTGTGGGCTGAAGTGGAAGATGAGTGGCGGAAATGTTTCCGTTTCTAACTAGCGGGTTCCGTGTTGCAGTATGAACGGAACGTCATTGGCGGGTAAGTCCAGAATCCGCTTTCGATACCCAGCATACTGCGTCCTTTTGATGAGTGGAACCTGTCTGTCGACAACGATAAACAATACCGTTCTACACATTACGTGGGGAGCACCATTACCAGTCAAGGTTTTAGGAAGAAGAGACAGTTTTTCAGATACCATTTGAACCTTTAAAATGGGTCGTGATCACCCTGGCACTACATGACGGGTCATCTGCTCATGACTGCTGACATTTCCACTTGGTTTAGAATTACTGTGTACACCTGTTTCTGCGCTGCAGATGCGTCGGGTCACTGCGCTTTCGCAGCGCTTTCTCGTATTATCCCCTTCATGAACTCCGGTGTTTGAAAGACACCCGGGCTCCCGATCAGAGCAGGCGTTTTACTGCTTGTATGCGATCAGCCCGCCACCACGATCCTAAATTGGAGCATAAAAGCTGTCAGATTTCAGCAAAACTAGTTCCAATGTCTGCTTCATAGCAAGTCAAAAGATCGGTCGAACAACATCAGGGTGCACAAGAATATCGAGTCAAGTTCACGCTGGACTAGAGGACGGATGAAGATTGCGGTTTACTCCGTCTAGGTTATTCTATCCGGAAGTCAAGAGGGTAACTATGGTACCTAAACGTATCTAATGAGCCTGGATAAGGCTACAAAAGCCTGATAAAAGGAATTCCAGATCCAAACACCATCACTGTAGAACTTGGTAGGGTGAGCAGTGTCGTCTTCGCAACTGGCGAGTGAGTAACCTCTCGCGTCAACGGTTGGCCTTAGTCATAAATGGTCACGTCATCAAATTGATTAATTTAAAGTAATCCGACTCACTCTCTAGTAGTATTCTTTACAATCCTAGCCACTAGCATCCTTAACCGTGCCCTTATACTACTTTTCGTTTTCTTACATTTTTTTCTGTAATAGGTGACTCTAGAATAGCAGAAAATAATTACCGAAAAAGATCGGGCGATACTGTGACAGTGAGTGCGAACTCATTTAACTTCCCTAATTGAAGGGAATATTGTTAGCATCACCGATCCACCTGCACGCTCCACTCCGCTTCCTAACAATGCACTGGTGATGTCACCTCTATTGATAAATTGACCAGGTCAGCGGACATGCCAACCATCTAACGACCTCCGTTATGCTGTAGTCTACATTCGCTGAACTTGCGAATAATAATTAGTATTGCGAAGTGCGTCGGGGTAGCTACTTCGAAGATAGCTTGTCAGACTGTGGCCGCTTTCGTAGTACAAACAAAAACATAGGAGGCCATAGACGTCACGAATGTATACAATTCCATTCACCCAAGATGTGCGAAAATGGGAGGCACTAAATTTCGCTGATAAGTCAAGTAACCCATATTGCATGCTGGACGACCTTTCAGTTGTCTGGGCATGAACTTCTGGTATAGAACACCTTGTCCATTCCCAGGTGGCTACAAAATAAAACACACTTTGCCATAAAATCGACGTATGCGGTCTTTGCAAGCGACCAAAGGCAGGCGACTGATAAATGGAACGAGATTTGTTCTGAATCTTACGGTGATTGTTGGGAACACGAGACGCTGGTGTGCGAATTAAGAACTAGGAAATAAGCGAGTTGACTGCCAACCGGGAACACGAATGCATTTGCTTTTACGGGAGGAGGGGAACCAAACAATGAGGCGCATCGCCGAAACCATTCTCTGAGTTTTCGTTTTTAGGGTTCCCGTGAAGTAAATCTACACTTACTCGTTTGCGTGAAATATGGCCAGTCATCCGTCACCTTAAGTGATTGCTTCTGTCACATTACATACATAGGTCTAATGGGAGTTCTTTGACGTTGTGTGTAATAATCCGAGATCGAATTGGATTTTTCAGACACATACGCATCTTGCAGGCGAAAACTGAGCTCCACTAAAGCTGCTTTTCTCTCCACAAAACTTAGCTCAACAGAGCTAGCTGAATGAATGCTTCATAACCACTTCAGCGGTTTGTTTACAGAGATTTGTACCAGTTACAGTCATCATCATCAAAAGCACTGTCAAAGCATCATACACAGCAAGCCGTTTGTCGTACACTCCCATTTACGCATCAAATTTGAAAGCTTTTATTTTTCGACAAACAGAAAGCAGAGTTCCGCTTCCTATTACGCCGTCTATCCGGTTTGTTTGAATAATGACGATAATAATGAGTTGATGACAATGCCGCTATTCAACTAAGCTCACATCTTTCGGGCTTTCTGGAAGAATTAACAGGCTTATCGAAAAAAAAGCAAAACACTGGTTACGTTCAACGAACGTTGGCGATTCCGGTTTACTGATTAGTAGGAATTACGTATTGGAGAACAAGTAGCGCAACAAAAGCCCCATGAAATCAAATGTACGAGTATGAAATATGATACTGGCGTACACATTCCCCACAACTCTATTATAATTCAGCCGACGTTTGAGCACTGTGTGGTCTCAGTGGGCATCGTTTAATATAGTTCCATCATCAGTCTTCCGGAAAGGAGCTCAACACTGAGGGAACCGTCAGCTGCAATGACGCAGTACAGTTGTGTGCACACTGCTCTCAGTGTGATATTCTCATGATGATTATCTCATATCAGACTCCATACAAACTAAGGACTGCCGTCCGCTTTATTCCTCATATTCCCCCATAGCGCCATAAAATGAGAAGTGGCTAGGTTGAAACCTACCATTATTCGCACGAAGGGCGGGACCGATTTTTAAGACCTTAGATTGCCACTCCAGAGTCCATAATTTCAATTCTTGAGGGTAAGCTTAATTTGGCCGCAGATTTTCGTTTTTAAAACTCTGGTAAATTCACTTTTAAAATGGATAATTGTGCCAATGATAAACGGAAACATTATGTTGGACATTCCCTACACCACGTACAACTTGAAATCATCACTATGAGGTTAAACTTGCTTGCTTTTGCCGCTGTACTGATAACATAAATCATCCGATTGAAGTGATACTTTGAAAACCTTAACTATAAATAAAAACCAGCAGCTACTGATTTCCATGGCTGAAGAAAGATGCCTTCAAACCAAAAAAACTGTCTTCCACATTGGGTTTGAAATATCCTTCGTATGGAGAGGTTCATTTTACTCAGTTAGGCAGCATCTAAACTGCATCGCTTGACGGGTTTCACCACAGTACACGAGTGGGATGGTCCTGCACCAGCCTAACCAAAAATGTCTGCTGATACCATTTCCGTCTTCATCACTGCTTTGGACAGATTTATGGCCGCCTGAATATACAGGGGTATTTATGTATATTGATAAATAGAAGTATATAGAGGCGCTCTGTCTAGGAAATTATGTGATGACTAACTCTTGAATTTTTGAATGAGCATGTTTCCTCATAAAACATCTTATACATGAATAATTCTCGGACGAGCTGACTATGTACTGTACTGACCAGGTCTGTTTTAGTTAGAAGAACGAAAGTCCTCATTTGCATATGTAGAGGAGAAATCAGAATCGAATCAAAGCGTTCTTAAACACCAAAGCATTGTTCTATAAACGGTATTGCCTAAATGTTTCGCTTTACACTTTTTCTGTGCGTCCTCATGTTTTGCGCTTTGAGAAAATAGGAGGTAGGTATTCGTAGTTCCTCACGAGATTTTAGAAAATAACACCAGTAAATGTTCTTTTGAAAAAGTCAGCCCGGTGGTGAACATCTGCACAGTGACTTTAAGAGTCAGTTGAGTCTTGTTTAGTTGAACCTAACAGAACTATTTTATTTTCATTGCTATATTATAATCTGTAGTATTACTATATTACTGTTATTTAAGTATTATTATCTGAAGACTATTGATGTGTGGAATAGTATCTGAAGACTAGGTACATAATAATCCGGAGGTCTACTTCCAGTTACTTCGGTGAAACCCGACAATTGTCCCGCTAAATCAAACACATCATCGTCTGTGATAAACTTTGGGATTAATGGAGTTTAGATTCGACTGCTTCCAAAGAACAACGTATTTTGTGAACCATCTATTCCTCTCGGGCGTTTTTTAAATTGACCTGGTACACTCACCAAGCACCGATCTGGGTTACAATTGTCTGCTCACCTTGCTAAGTTTGCGGCAGAACTTTCATCTCCAATGCACTACTCCGATATACAACAACGCATTGATGGTGACACTGCGATTGGTCTGGAAACGTTTGTAACAAAATTGCCAAGTTCAGCTAACAAGTGAACCACCACCTGAACAACCTGAACAATTATCAGCACTTTCTTTCCTACCAGACGTTGTCACGATTCTAAGCCGGGGAGGAATGAGCCGGCTGAAATGTAGCAACCGGTGTCCTCTTACTCATGATTTGCCAACCTGTGGTTCATCAACAATTTTGTTTCAGACTTTATCAGAGGTGTAAATCAACGACTGTGGTTTAAGAAGTACGATTAAAGAACATTCATAAATCTCCATCATATCAGTGGGGTTCTAAGAATCCTGGCAACTGAAAACATTAATCACAGTTATGTGACGATGGCGTTCTTTTCCGATTGATCAGTTGATGGCCAGTCAATTCAGGTTTAAAGTCAGCATTTTGACACACAGATTAGGACTCAGTGGACTGGTATCGACCGACTGGGTCACACTTAAAGTCGACTAGCGGTAGGCTCGTTAAAACACGGCTAATCATGGTAAAAGACTCCATCGGGTTGAACTGTCCCTGCAAAGTGTATTGGGATTGCCTAGGGTCCAAGTCTTCCACTATTAGTCTGAGCGAGCTTAAATGCCACTGATTCTCCGTGACAACCTCCATGTCGTACGCAGTTTTCACAACACGACAACCAAATGGTGTTCACAGTTCTAAATGAGCATCGGTTAACTGTGGAACGAGAATTTCAGTGTAGTGTCATTTAATATGTTTGGGTGGCTGCCTCTTGTGATGTGTAGTGCATTCAAATGCATTGTCACTCACAGAGCGAAGCCAAATAAACTATTTTCCAGAAAGTATTCTGTTTCTCTGTTACTTATACTGGTTTTCCAATTGGTGCGCGTCAACGGAACGGCCAGTGTTATGCGCGACGTGAGGATAAGCGTGCAAATTTCCCGCCATGACGCGAGCCCAACCACTTCTAGCTCCGAAAGAAAGAAGATGAGACCTTCGGAGGCGAACTTTAACTGCCTCATACAAAGGCAATCCACAGCGAGACCATCGTCGAATATATATATATATATATATATATATATATATATATGTATATATATATATCGAGCGAC